>CACVCL010017583.1:0-156506 GCA_902729485.2 Mus minutoides | reverse complement strand
GGGAGGGGAGGGGAGGGAAAAGTCTTCTGTGTTACTCATCTAGTTGTATCAAAGTAATAGCTTCATGGTTGACAGTTCCTTCCACAGGAATGGTGAGATTGAAGAAGCTGTTGCCAATACCTGTAGCAGGCTATCAGGAGGAGCAGCAACACTGGTCAGAATGAAACCACATTTGAGATCCATGGGGAGCATAGCTGAGAAACTGAACTCACCTAGAGGTTTTTCCTAGTAGGTGACTGTCATTTACCTGTGTTCCTGCCACTCACTTAACCTTGACATCTTTGGCTTTTTAAAAGTAAAATTACCTTAACACTACAAAGAGCAATAAGAAGCAAGGAGAAGAGCTTGCTTTAATGAAAAATGGTGACAAGGAACTTCCCTTGTACATTCCCCATAAAAAGAAAAAAAAATCAAATCTTTGTCAAGGAAAGAAACTTAAATTAAACCTAAAGTTAACTCCTTTCCTTACCTCTTGCTCTTTGACCAATAAATTTTAAGAGAAAGGGAATAAATGAGTGGGTCTCCCTTCTTAACGACCCATACATATTTCTAGATGATCTATGAGTCAGTGGTGGTTAAAACCATAACATAATGCAGAGTCTTAGTGCTAAGGTCATGTGGCCCTAGGTATCACACAAATATACTTTCTCTCCATTTGTGCCATCACAGACACTGTGACTCTGCTATGAAACTATTTGGTGTTCCTCACTGTCAAAACTTCTCTCACCTCTTTCTTTTCACCTCCAGCTGGAACTAAAACCCACTTAGTTTTGCTCTTTCTTTTCTTTTTTTTATTGGATATTCTCTTTATTTACCTTTGAACTGTCATCCACTTTCCTGATTCCTATAAATTTGTACAGTGATTGCACTATTAATTTACTTCCACAGCTTTGCCAAATCTTTCCAGATAGATTATTTATGCCAACTATCTCAAGACTTTTATGTCTACTACAAATAACTGCTTAAGTTTTCAATTTTGTAAACAGTGTGTTCTTTTAAGACAGAAATAGTGCAGTATTTTTAAGATTTGGTCAACATATTTACAAACAATATATGTGGCATGAATAAATTAATTGTCCTTTATTCAAATGTTTTATGTACACATGTAGATAAATAGATGATAGCTATATAGATTATAGATAGGTAAGCATCTTATGCTGAAAACAAGTAATAAATATCCTATAAAAAAACTAAAGGCAGAAAAAATATTAACTATCAAAATTAAAGCAACAAAATAAAACAAACATACAACAACAACAAAAAAACAAGTGGAAATGTAGGGTGGATGGAAATAATCCATTCCTCTAAATAGAGCGCACAGCACATGGGTGTGAGTGCCAATTATTTACTCTCTGACAAAAAGACTTTGGCAGCAGTCTCTGCTGCAGCTCTTCACCTGCCATACCCCAGGGACTCTTCTGTCCTGTGAAAAATGATCTGTGACAAGTGCAACCACTATATGTTCAACTGATTCTTTCCCCGAGTCTTCTTGTTTTTCCAACTCCAGGGGGAGTTTCTGATGCTGCTGTCAATGAAGCATTCACATTCGCTTAGCCTCTTTGGAGATGTACACAAGTGGAAAGTGTATTTTATTGTCCACCTGCTTAATAACTGAGGGATTCCACCCCCAATACCTCATCATGTTTCCCTTTTCCCCATTTCTGTCCCCTCTCCCTAGTGATTGCTTTTTTTCTCCTTGAGGGTCAGCAGAAAGAATGCAAACAGGCAACCTCAGGAAGTAGGAAGTAGGAGGACCCTCTAGAATGTACCAGAGACCTTGGAGGTGAGAGACTGTCAGGACTCAAAAGAGAGAGACCTTAGATGAAATGCCCTACAGAGGGGATAGAGAACTTATTGAGTCCACCTCCAGTAGAAAGGCAGGGCATCAAGTAGAGCGATGGGGTTGACATTCCACAGTCAAAAACGGACCTAGAATTGTTCCTGTCTAAAAGAACTGCAGGGCCAAAAGTGGAGAAGAGCCTGAGGGAAAGAAGGTCCAGTGACAGGCCCAAATTGGGATCTAGTTCAAGGGGAGTCTCCAAGGCCTGACACTATTATTGATGCTATGTTGTGGTTACAGACAGGAGACTAGCATGGTTGTCCTCAGAGAAGCCCAACCAGGAGCTTAAAGAGTCAGATGCACACTTACACCCAATCAATGGAAGAAGAAAGGAACCCTTTGGTTGAATTAGGGAAACCTGGAAGAAGTTAAGGAGGAGGGTGACCCCATAGGATGACATGGACCCCGATGATCTCTCAGACACCAAGCCTCCAACCAGGAGCAATCAAGCAAATGCCAGTTGATATGAGGCCCCGGACACATATACAGCAGAGGATTGCCTGGTCTGGTCTCAGAGAAGATGCACTAAACCCTTGAGAGACACAAGGTCCCAGGGAGTGGGAAGGTCAAGTGGGGTGAGTATGAGGCCAGTGCTAGGGATATCCTCTTGGAGACTGCAAAGAAGGAACAGGCAGAGGGTGGCCCAGGGCAGGGGTTAACAACTGAACTGTTAAAAAAATATTAATATAGTAGTAGTAATAATAGAGAACTGAGGAATCTACTGAGGGGTTGGGTTAATAAATACAAATGCTATAACTCCCAGGAAACTGAGTTAAATCATTTTCTTAACCCAATCACTTTGGATGGTCTGAGGACTTTTATGTGGAAAGTACAAAAGAGTTCATGATATTAGCATCTGTCATGATGCTTATGACAATGATAATGCTGAAAATCTCTCAATACACTATTCTATATTGAGATCAACAAGGACACAATCCAAAAGTCTGAAAGTTGTAGATGGTCAATCAATAATGAACAAACCACAACAGGATTCAAGCACAATCTATAGGCTTTCAATGGAAAAGTACAAACCTCATTAAAAGCCATTTGTTGCAATATAGGAAAAAGAAAATCAAATGAGTATATAAAGATACCATGTTTCATACAAAAATCGATTTTATTTCTTTGAAAAGAAAATATGATACTAATTACCATACTAATGGATGCTTTCATCTATTAAAAGAAATAGCTTAAGTAATACAAGGGTAATTCTCCATGAATGTAAAATTTTGAAATGGAAGTCATGATAGCTATGTGTGGGGAGACTTTTTAGTTATATAAAAGCATAAGCACCTTGCAACATTAGTCTGTCTATAGCATAGTCTAGTAAAGTCACAGTTTTGTCTTAACCTCTAAACTACTAACAACAATAAATGTTTTACATTCATTGAACTTTTGCTATTTTTCTGTCTCTATGTTACATAAACAATATTGATTATTTTCAATTGGAAGAGGTGAGACTTTCTCAGTGATTCATTTTTCTTTTATTGAAAATAGATTTTTCCACATAACCTGCCCAGATTGAGATTTTCATTCACTCTACTACTTCCAGTTTCTTGATCCTTGGTCTCCCATCTACATCCACCCCTTATCACCTCTAATTACAAACAGGCTTCCAAGGCAAATAACAAAATAAAATAAGATTTTTTTAAAAGCAAACCAGTAGGAATAGAAAAGGCAAACAAACAGAAGGAAAGAACGCCAACCCAAGAACTGGCAGAAGAAATAGATATAGTTAAAGATCCACTCTTTAAAAGCTGATAAATTCCATAAAAAACACAAAACATGAGTCATAATGTATACTCAGAGGATGGTCATGATGAGAGAGAGAGAGAGAGAGAGAGAGAGAGAGAGAGAGAGAGAGAGANCTTACAATAGTTTATTTTCCTAATGATACTCCCTTGGAGAAAACTTAATCTTCATTTAAAGTGGTTGTCAGTTGGAGATCGCTGTTGTTTTAGTGATGGTGGCATGTTCCCACTTCTTTCAGTTGCAGGTCCCCATCTAATGCACATGAATGTAGACCTGTACTTTCTTCCTCAGTCTCTGGAGTTCACATATATGTCCATCACGTTGATTTATAGAGCCTTGTTTCCTTGGTGTTCTCCATACCCTCAGGATCTCACACTTTTTCTCCCTTCTTTTCTGCAGGGTTCTCTGACACTTGAGGGGGGGAATTTGCTGGAGACATCCTATTTAGAATGAATGTTCCAAGGTCTGTCATTCTCTGAATAATGTCTGGCTGTAGATCTCTGCCTGTGTTTCCATCTTCTTTTGTCAGAAGCTTATCTGTTGATGGCTGAGCAAGGCAATGTTTGGTGGGCATAACAAAATGTCATTAGGAAACATTTTAATTTTTGCTATGGTTCTTTAGTGGAATAGTATTACTTGGTTGTACCGTAGGTAACTGGGAAGGACAGTCTCATGTTCTTGGTCATCTAAGCTTTCAAGTATGGCTTACCTCTCCTGGAGTAAGCCATAAGTCAAATCAGTTATTGATTAGAAACTCTTCTAAGCTTTTTTGTCACCATTACTCTAGCATATCTTATAGGCAAGACACCATTGTAGATCAAAGTTTTTGTAAATGGGTGAGAATAGTTCTTCTGGTACCAAGAAAACTATCCTGTAGTGAAAAGGGTCTCTTTAGGCACCAGCTCAACTTCTCCATGTTCAATGAGTTGTGTAGGTATTGTCTTACTGTCAGTTTTGTGAAGAACAACCTACAGCTTTGGCAATAGCCTCAGTTGTTTGGGTATTTCCATGGGACATCTTTGGCCAATGGCTTAATTAGATGTAACCCATTTGTGGTACTGGAATCTTCATTTGGTGACAAAATATGTCCTTCTGGGGCTTAGTCTCCCTCACCATTTGCCTTACTCATTTAGATCACCATCATACATGTATATATTTTTAGGTGGTTGTTACTATACTTGGCTGCCATATAACTCCTCAAATGACCTTTGCTTTTCTCTATGTTTCCCATTATTGCCTCCACTTGCCTCTTTTTTTTTTTTGTCCCCACTTGATCCTTCCATTCCAGCTCCTCTCAATTCACTCATAAATATCTATTTTACTTCTGTTTCCTAGGGAGACCTATGTGTTTCACTTTACTCTATACCTAATCTCTGTGGTTCTACAAATTGTTGGTTGATTATCATCAACTTAACATATAATATCCACATAAAGCCAAATACATAATGTTCTTGTTTTTCTGGGTCAAGATAATTTTTTTTCTAGTTCTATACATTCCAAGAAAAACTTATCATTTCACTTTTTAATGGCTGAGCAATATTTTATTTTTTATATGTATCAATTTTTTTTATCTATATAAGAGTTGATGATTGTATCCTAGGCAACCTAATATATGATAGAAGGGAATAGTGACAGTAAAGTGACAAATTAATCTTGAGTTTATTGTTTTCTAGCTTACTTAGGCTAGATCTGTCCATGACATATTCAAAGATAGTATATTTCTGCTGGACAATTCTCTGCTTATGGGTCAGAGTGTAGGCAGACTCAATTTAACAATGACCTCGATAACCTATTCCCTTCAGGTGCAGAAACTATCTTTAGATAATATATACAGTTCTGTACTATTGTCAGTATGCCCTTGCTGCAGAAGACTATTGACCCTCATTGTGAGAATCCATCATAGTTTGTCATTAACTGCAAATTGTATCTTGTCAAACCCTTCCCGTACATGACCATAGGTCCTTTTTGTTCCCAGGCAGCAAATGTCTAGACTGTTTTTATTATAGTAAAGTTTCCATTACAGACTTTTCTTTATGGAACTCTCTTTTTAAAAATTAGTTTATTAGAGCAGATGAGGGAGCCATTTTGTGTCCTGGGTCGCTCAGAGACCATTCTGCACAAGGGAGCATGCTGGCTGTGGAGGGTGAGCAAGCAGACTGCAGAGGCAACACAGCTTCTGGGACAGACCCCATTTCGGGCTCCAGACATCCAGGTACCTTCACCGGAAGAGAGGTGGCTGCCTGGGAGGGCTCTATTGCCTGAGCAGGTGAGGGAATCCAACTTGTGTCCCAGGTCCCTCTGAGACCAGCCTGTGCAGGTGAGCACACAGACTGCAGAGGCAACACAACTTCTGAGCAGGCCCAGTTTCAGGCCTTCATCTTCAGCCAGGAGGCAGGTCTGAATGAAAAACTTCGGTGTACCTTCCCTGGGAGAAGAGAGCTTGTCTTCAGAGAGTACTCTGACCACTGACACTCAGGAGAGAGCTGGACTCCCAGGACTGTTGACAGAGGCTAACAGAATCACAGGAGAAACAAGATCCAGCCAGAGACAACTATAACAACTAACACCAGAGATTACCAGATGGCAAAAGGCAAATGTAAGAATCTTACTAACAGAAACCAAGACCACTCACCATCATCAGAACCCAGAACTCCTACCTCAGCCAATCCTGGATACCCCAACACACCCAAAAAGCAAGATTCAGATTTAAAATCATATCTCATGATGCTGGTAGAGGACTTTAAGAAGGGCCTTAATAACTCACTTAAAGAAAGACACGAGAACACTGCTAAACAGGTAGAAGTCCTTAAAAAACTATAGGCAAACACTGCTAAGCAGGTAGAAGAAACACAAAAATCCCTTAAAGAATTACAGGAAAACACAACCAAACCAGGCGATGGAATTGAACAAAAGCATCCAAGATCTAAAAATGGAAGTAGAAACAATAAAGAAAACCCAAAGGGAGACAACTCTGGAGATAGAAACCCTAGGAAAGAAAGCAGGGACCATAGATATGAGCATCAGCAACAGAATAGAAGAGATGGAAGAGAGAATCTCAGATGCCAAAGATTCCATAGGAAACATGGACACAACAATCAAAGAAAATGCAAAATGCAAAAAGATCCTAACTCAAAACATCCAGGAAATCCAGGATACAATGAGAAGACAAAACCTACGGATAATAGGGGTAGATGAAAATGAAGATTTTCTAATTAAAGGGCCAGCAAATATCTTCAACAAAATTATAGAAGAAAACTTCCCTAACCTAAAGAAAGAGATGCCCATGAACATACAAGAAGCCTACAGAACTTCAAATAGACTGGACCAGAAAAGAAATTCCTCCCTACACATAATTATCAAAACAACAAATGCACTAAATAAAAACAGAATATTAAAAGCAGTAAGTCATAAAGGTCAAGTAACATATAAAGGCAGGCCTATTAGAATTACTCCAGACTTCTCACCAGAGACTATGAAAGCCAGAAGAAGAGATGTTATACAGACCCTAAGAGAACACAAATGCCAGCCCAGGATACTATACCCAGCAAAACTCTCAGTTACTATAGATGGAGAAACCAAAGTATTCCATGACAAACCAAATTCACACAATATCTTTCCACGAATCCAGCCCTTCAAAGGATAATAAAGGGAAAACAGCAACAAAAGGATGGAAACTACACCCTAGAAAAAGCAAGAAAGTAATCCTTCAACAAACCTAAAAGAAGACAGCTGCAAGAACAGAATCCCAACTTTAAAAACAAAAATAACAAGAAGCAACAATTATTTTTCTTTAATTTCTCTTAACATCAATGTACTCAATTCCCCAGTAAAAAGACATAGACTAATGGACGGGCTACACAAACAGGACCCAACATTTTGCTGCTTACAGGAAACCCACCTCAGGGAAAAAGACAGGGAAATTTCAGAGTGAAAGGCTGGAAAACAATTTTCCAAGCAAATGGTACAAAGAAACAAGCTGGAGTAGCCATTGTAAAGTTGAATATAATTGACTTTCAACCCAAAGTTTTCAAAAAAGACAAGGATGGGCACTTCATACTCATCAAAGTTAAAAATCTACCAAGATGAACTCTCAATTCTGAATATCTATGGGAGAGGTTGGGTGGGTGTGAGAACATTTCAGGAGAGTACCAGTCAATGAAATATGATAGTAATGTTTTAAAATTCAGTCTACCCTATAAATGGATGGTTTTATCAATAAAAATGGTTAATGCTAGATCATTAAGAGTCAGGAGAAAAAACAAAGGTAAAATTTTTAATTTTCTCACAAGAAAACTGGTATGAAATAATAGAATATACCCTCTATAGTTCTGTAGTAATACTACAGGACCTGGCCAGTAGAATGTTTCAAAGACTTTACATTTGTACTTATCTAAAGAAAAACTATGTTATTTCCCTTCCTAAGTAAGACTGGAGCACCCTCCCTTCAGCCTCCTTGTTATTTGGATTCTTTGGTTCTGTGATTATAGAGTGGGTATTCTGTATTTTATGGCTAATATCTACTTATAAGTGAGTACATACCTTGCATGTCCTTTTGGGCCTGGGTTACCTAACTCAGGATGATATTCTCAAGTTCCATTAATTTGCCTTGGATTCACTATTCATGATATCCTTGTTTTTAGTACCTGAGTAGTATTCCACTAGGTAAATTAACCACATTTTCTTTATCTATTCTGCAGTTGAAGGGCATTTGGGTAGTTTCCAGCTTCTGGCTATTACTAAGAAAGCTTCTATGTACATAGTGAAGCATGCGTCCTTGTGGTATGGTGGAGCATCTATTGGGTATATACATAGGTCCTGAGATAGAACTATTCCCAGTTTTCTAAAGAACCATCAGATTGAGTTCCAAAGTGGTTGTACAAGTGTCCAACCCTACCACCAATGGAGGAGTGTTACCCTGTCTCCACATTCTTGCCAGTACATATTGTCACTTGAGTTTTTTATCTTAGCCCTTCTGATGGGTGTAAGGGGTGACCTTTTGATTTGTTTTACTCTGATGACTAAGGACTGTGAACATTTAAATGTTTCTAGATGATTAGAGAGTCCACTGTTGAAAATTTTCTGTTCAGCTCTGTATCCCATTTTTAATTGGGCTATTTACATTATTAGTGTCCAATTTCTTGGGTTCTTTTTATATTTTGGATATTAACCCTCTGTCAGATGTGAAGTTGGTGAAGAGCATTTTGCATTCTGCAAGCTATCATTTTATGGAGTGGGCAAATTGTGTGGGAGAGGCAATGGGGAAGAGATAAAGGCATGGGTCCCAGGTATAGGAAAAGCAGGGGAAAGAGAGCAGAATCATATAGTGGGTGGGATGTGGGGTATCTCTAGTATGTGCCAGAGACTTGGTATGTGGGGAAGCCACAGGGAATCTATGAGGTAACTCTAGATGAGATTCCTATCAGTAGGTTATACCAACCCTGAAAGTGGCTAACTTCTATAACCTTCCAGGACTGCCAGGGTACAGAGAAGAACACCAATCCGCCCATAAAAATCTTTGACCCTAAATATCTTCTGTTTACATAGTTGTCCTGGGACAATAATGGAACAGAGACTGCGGGAATGGCCAACAAATGACTAGACCAACTTAAAACCCATCCCATTGGCAAGAATCAATCCCTGACACTATGAACAATACTATGCTAGGTTTGCAGCCAGGGCACTACCATAACTGTTCTCTGAGAGGTCCACCCAACAATCCAAGGAAATAGATGTAGATACCCACAGCCAAACATTAGACAGAGATCATTAGTCTTGTGAAAATGGTGGCAAAAGGATTGAAGGGCCCAAAGAGGATAGGGATGCCACCGAAGACCAAGAAACTCAATTAACCCTTGGGGTCTCCCATAGGCTCGACCTAAGCCCTCTTCACACACATATATATATCAGATGTGCAGTTTTGCCTTTAGGTAGCCTCCAACCACTGAAGCAGAAACTTTCCTGGAATCTGTTCCTCTCTGGATCCCTTTACCTTAACTGAGCTATTGTGTCTGGCTGTAATGGGAAGAATGCACCTAGTCCTGCAATGACTTGGTGTTCCAGGGTGCAGTGATACCCAGAGGGGGAGTAGGGAGAGAAATGGTAGAGGACCTTGTGAAGGGAAACCAGAGGAGGCAGAGGGGCTATGACTGTGATGTAGAGTGAATAAATTAATTAATAAGTAAAAAAATAAATAAGTACCTTATATAAAGTTTTGCTCTATAACTAATCTATCTGTAAAATACAACACATACTTGGTAGGGATTTGGCTATGAACTCTGCAGCTCAATATCCTCTACTGTATATAGGAAAAAACTCAATTAAGTAGCATTTATTTTCCCCCTTCTTGTACTTGTGAGTTATTTAATCAGTATTCAAAGACGAGTTTCTGTTGAATTATTCACCCTTTCAACCAATGATCTAGAAGGACAGATAGATGTTTTGGGAGTGTCTATGGTTCTGTAGCTGGGTTGTTTCTGTTTTTCACCCACTTTATTGAGTAGCAAGTACACCCTCTCATATTACCCTCCACATTTGAAGGTCTAGAACATGGAAATACATTGGGCTTCTTGACTTGCTAATAATTCATGTATGGAGAGCAAGGAAGAGCTAAAAGTCTGGATTAATTTCACTTCCTCACCAGTTTTTTAAGTAAAGCCAACTGTTTTCTGCCCAGGTCATGTTGGTTAATTAGAACTGAAAGAACCTTGAGATGGCCACAACAGAACTGAATAGCTATATATAAATGGCCCCAAAGGGTTTAATGATGTTATACTAAACAGATAGAACAGAACACACTCTAGTAATATGTCTGCAAGTACAATATCAGGTTGATGACCTTGTATTTTACAATTTAATGGTGCACACACAGCATCAGATTGGAAGTAAATGAATGATAATATATAAATGCATATCTTAGTCTTTTATAAATAAATTATTTTAACATTGATTACCAATAAATAGATGTTTTTAACATGATGCAACTGCACACAGTGCCTTGTACAATGCCTGGTTCATTCTTAAATGGGATACAAATAAAACCAATTGACTTAGATAATCTGGTCATGAATATACTTCCGTATGCAGCCACTGCCTCCCAATGTGAGTGCCAATGGTTGAGTGTACTAAATACTAATGAAAGAATGAGTTTTGTTGTTTCTTTGTTCTTGCTACCCACTAATTAAGTAGAAAATGTAATATAAGACTATGATGGGAAACAAAAGTCAAGAGTAGCATTTTGACTTGGTTTTTAAATTATAATGGTAACTTTGGCCATTTTTCAAGGAAAATGGTCTATCATTCAGGTTCTCCTTCTGTCTTTGCCTTATTAGATTTCTGTTAACCAGAAATGTCATCCAGGATTGCTTAGCTCTATTTGCTACACACTTCTACCAGGTTTAACTGGGACAGATGTTTCTTACTCAGGCTCCCATGTGTCCTGCACATATTCATCCCTCTTGTAACACAGTTTACAGCACATCTGTTCCTTGTTCTTTGTTTGTGAGTGTCTGAGACCATGCAAATTACAGCATATATGTTCTCATACCTGGAACGTTCTGAGTTTCATAAAACTGAATAGGAAACTTAAAAATACAGAGGAAAGGTCATCAATTCACCTATTTATATCAATCATATAATGCTTTTATGTATTATTCCCCGAATGAACTAGTTATGCTATAATTAACAACAGAAATAATATAATTAACAGAATTCTTGATTACAAAACATTACGGAATTATGCCAGTCGTCATGACTCACTCCTATTCTCAGCATGAGGATCACCTCATGTGCCAGGCAGCCTGGGCTACATCATAAGGTCCTGGAAAATCTATGGTACAAAGTGAGACTCTAAATCAACAATAATAATAGTAACAATAATGATAATAATAATAGCAAAAACTTAGTAAATAAGGAATGTAATGTTTAAAAAAAATTACTTGCTGGTGAGGTAAATTACTCTGTACTAGAACATAAGAGACAATATCCACCAAATTCACTGCTCTCACTGACGCAAAAATTAAGAAAAATTATCTCTATTTCTCTATAGTCAAATAATGGACCAATGTTGAGTATAGGTCAATCAAGAGCATATTCTTAACATAGCCTTTCAAAAGAATAAATGTTGTGAATACAAATTCAAGAATTAAAGCGACCACAGGATATATTATAGGAAGAGGAGCTCTTTTTTTTGAAAGACTGGGATGACTTTTGAGGCCAAGAACAGGAGCAGAAAGCAGAATGAGAAAGGTAAGCACTGTTAAGACACATGCAAATAACTGAGCAAGAAGCAGGAACTTCATAAACCGAGGTTTAAATGGATGGAAAGAAAGGGGAGAGAGCTTTAACACTAGGTTCTTGATACCTGAGAATCCTAGATGATCAATAATTTATGGCAGATTGTCCCACAGCTCAGCTTCAAAGAACAGACCCTGGATCTTCAAGGAAGGGAAAGACAGGCTGCCACTTCCCCTGTTTCATAATCTCTGGAGTCCTTTTTAAGGGTTACAACAGATTTTCAGGGAGGTTTTGCATTTGTTTACAAAAAAAAATTCTCTCCATATGGGCACAGGCCTTGTTGAACAGATGGTACTTTGTGCTAATAACATAAAATGTATCCTAGACATAATAGCTACATATATTCATTTTAAAACAATGGTCACAGTCCAGCCTCTCTTCATCCTCTCCAGAACCTACAGTAGTTGCATTTTTAAGAACTTTGTGACAATGCAAAGTTTACCTGTTTTTAAGTTTTATTTATCTTTAAAATGGCTTATACATGAATATATTTGATCAGATGATGAATATCTTGTCATTCTGTGCTTGAAAAAAATGAGGGAAAAAAGTGCTATTCAGATTTATGAGAAAATTATGTTATATAGTGATCCCTGACTCAGTATTAATGTTTATGGCAATACAGTTTATGAAACTTTAAAAATAAACTTCATTAACAAACAAAGGAAAGCCGGGCGTAGTGGCACACGCCTTTAATCCCAGCACTTGGGAGACAGATGCAGGTGGATTTCTGAGTTCGAGGCCAGCCTGGTCTACAGAGTGAATTCCATGACAGCCAGGACTATACAGAGAAACCCTGTCTCGAAAGAAATGAAGGAACAAAAAATAAAACAAAGAAGAAGAAAGGAAACAAAGAAAAGCAACTTCAAATATCTATTCATAAATATATTCACTATATTCAAGTAACGTTGGAATTAATAAGGTGGTCATTGTATTCCTATATTGATGATTATATAGCTGTTAAAATGATTATATTTTTGTCTGAATTCCACAAAGTTCATATTCATATTAAATTAACATTTAATATATATTGAATTGTATATATCATTTGATAATTACCATTAACTGTAAAGATTTGATTTCATTCTTAATTGTATGTGTTTGTGTGTGCATATGGTTTCAAATGACTTGAAGGGGTAATAAGATAAGGTAATATTCCTAGGTGCTGAAATTACAAATCATGAGCCACCTGATACAGGTGTTTGGAGCAGAACTCAGGACCTCTGGTAGAATAGTGCATGCTCTTAACTGTTCAGCCATCTCTTCAGCACCTATTTTTAAAACATAAACTGAAATTAAATCTACTTTGAGGATTCATCTTACCCTCATTACAATATACAAAATGAAAAATCAAAGGACAACAAATACTGGCAAGGATGTATGGATGGGGTATGAACTGGTACAGACATTCTGGGGATCTATTCACTATAGTCATGAAATAAAAACCTCAATGTTCATCAACTGATTAAATAAAGAAAACATGGTGTGATACATATACACAATGGAACTTAATTTAGGTTAAGAAAAAATGATATTGCAAGGCAAATGGGTAGAGCTGGAAAATATTATATAAACAAATTAACACATACTACAAGAAACAACTACTCCATGTTTTCTGTCCAAATTAGATCTTCAAATCTTTAGATTCATGTGTTCCATTTGGAGTTCTTGTAGAAGCTAGGGAATAAAAGGACCATAGTGGAAGAGACTAAGGGTTTTAGACCTTAAGTTGGGTAAGTGGCAGGTATCATGAAAGAATAAAAGATAATAATGTATTTTTTTAATAGGGATGGTTAAGAGAGAGTAGTTTTGAAAGAACGGTAAAAGATAACAACAATACAGATGGATACCTACTATTTATAACTTTCCTAAATACTGGTATGACAAAAAAAAATCTGAGTTTAATTACATATGGGGCAGTCTCTCCAAGTAGCCATGATATCAAACAAAAGACCATCACAAGTCTTCGGAAATGCCACTTTGAGTCCTTGACTATCAGGGCCACAGATGTCTATCACACAATACTGGCTATCATCACTGCTATTGGTTGCCCAGCAAGACTTGATTAAAGAGCCAACTTCTGTAGACAATATACACTTTGTTCACAAGACATGGAGCAACCACAATGGTTCTTGTAGGCTTCCTTCTGTCTGTGTAACTTCCATAGAGTGAGAGTGTGCTTTGAAGGCTGCTGGGGGAGAAAAGCCATTAACACTCCTACCCAATTATGAACCCAGTGGTCAACAATAATTACCAACTGAGTAGGACATATCCATAGAAGCAATAGTGGCATAAATGTTATGAGGCTGAATAATAGCTCTCTAATTAGACAAGCACACTCTACAGAAGGGCAATACATGTCTCGGTACTTTGAACTTCACTATTTACCAGTGGCTTAAGAACTAGAGTTCCTAGAAAATAACCTACTGCTATTATTTTCCTAAATGGACACTGTCTACAACTGACACCTAAGTACTTATGCCCGTGTCCATATCATAGAGTTGTTCAGTTCTCCCAAATATCATCAGACACTTCCTTTTTGAAGTTAATACAGAGACTCACAACTAGTCAAAATACAGAGAATAAATGGTTGTGCATTGCTCAGCCTTAAATGAGATATCTATAATACATCCTCTTCCCTTCATAGCTCAGGAAACTTCTTGGAGGAGGGGATAGAGAGATACTAAGAGCCAAGAATCAGGGAGGTCCACTGGAAAATTACATGAGGTACCATTTCCAGCTGGGACAGTTGCCTTCAGAGATGTAGTGCAATGTTGGTTGCCTGCCTATGCTTCAGTGGATGCCATTATACCTATGTATGAACAGAAAGCATCAATTGTACTCAGTGGGTTCAAAAATATATAAAATGAGCAATAAAGAAAGCATAAAGTTAGGAGGGCTAGGATGTAGATATAATCTAAATATGATACATGAAATGACAAAGTAATGTATTTTAATAATAATGGAGAAAGAGGTCATGGGTGTGGGAAGAAGAGTAAACATGAAAGCAGTTGGGGAGGGAAAGGATGGGAATGACCTAGATGCAGTACTCATTGTATGAAGTTCTACCTCTCCTTCCCTCAAAATAAATAAGAACCTAAAATTGAGATAACATTCAAAAATATGGAAAATTTAAAAAGTATAAGTTTAGAGGATTTGAAACTTTTTCTAAACCTTCTTCTCTCATATATTACATCCTGAAAGGAATTTCCTCTCACTCTCCTTGTTCCAGGCCCTTCTCTCTCCCTGAGATCCATTCTTCCTCCATTTGCCTTTAGCAAAAAACAGGCCTTCTAGGGATATCATCTAAACATGACATACCAAGGTACAACAAGTCCAGGCACATACCCTCATATCAAGGCTGAAAGATGAAACCCAGTATGAGGGAAAAAGTCTAAGAGCAGGCAGACAAAAGTGTCAGAGACAGCCCCTGCTCCTACTTATGCACACACACACACACACACACACACATACATATGTACACACACATGCACATAGATAGATAGATAGATAGATAGATAGATAGATAGATAGATAGATAGATATCACAAATTACATAATGCATACATATCCATACATTCAGAGGACCTAGCTCAAACCCATTCATTCAGGCTCCCTGATTTTTACTTCAGTCTCAGTGAGACCCAATGAGCCCTGCTTAGTAGATTATGTGAGCTGCATTCTTGTGGTATCTTCCATCCCCATGGCTTCTACAATTCTTCCTCCCCCTGATTCCTAACATTTGGCTGTGGTTTTCCTCACCAGTTTCCATCATTTTCTAGATGAAGCCTCTGTGATAATGGTTGAGCCTGACTCAGGTATATAAGTCTAACAGAATATCATTAGCAATCATTTCATTGACTTTGGAGGTGGTTCTTAGATCCCTGGGCTAGCTAGCCTATGGTTTTTGTCCATGGACCAGTTCTTCTTTAAAAAATACACCAAAAAAGTTTTAATTATGTATCTAGTAGTACTTTTTTTTTACCATAACTCTCCACATTTTCAGAATTTTTAATAGTATATACTATACATTAAATTGTCCCAGTATTACTTTAATGTATACATATCATGACTATAGTAGACTCTATCTTAAACATAGCAGTTTCCAAGCATATACTTCCTACTTTAGAAAAACTCCATATTTATCAACTTTCAAACAAGCAAACAAACAAAACCAACTCCTTATGTAAGGCTGAAGAAAACTACTATCAATAAACATGAGTTAACAAGTTATGGAGACCAAAGAGAGGAAACAAATTTTTCAGCTGGCTAACAGGAAGAGACAACTTTTGTAAAAATCATAAGTAGATCTACTCAACCTTCACTAAAAGCCTCCTCTTCTCTCAGGGTGACACAGTAAGATGAGGCTCTCCTGAGCAGCTAGGGAGTGAAGCTCATTCTTGTTCACTGATCAGTAAATTAAGAGATACAAAAAGAAAGAAAGAAAATATCTCCCTGGTGAAGGAGTAAATGGGTTCGCCTATGTGAGAAGTAATTAAGGGTCTATGTAACAAATGCTGACAAACGGTGAAGAGAAGAAAAGGCAGCATTGAAAAAAAAAAAAACAGGTGTACAAAGATTTAACAGGTGTACAAAGAATTGGTAAGAGTGTGTGTGTGTGTGTGTGTGTGTGTGTGTGTGTGTGTGCGTGTGCCTCTGGGTGTGTGTGTTTAAGAGAGCAGAGAGAGAAAGAGAGGGAGAGAGGGAGAGAGGGAGAAAGAGAGGGAGAGAGGGAGAAAGAGAGGGAGAGAGGGAGAGAGGGAGAAAGCAGTTACATACTAATACCACAGAATAAGTAAATAAGCAAACATCTCACAATATCCCATACGAGAATAAGATTTCTCAGAATAAGATTCAGTATTACCAACCAAATTGAATTGAAGCAGGCAAACAGATTCTATGAAAAAGAGGTGCCCACTGTCTATTGTTTTTCAAGAAAACTGGCATGATTCTGACATATTAAAGCTTCAAATACATGCTAAAAATCCCTCTTGAAGTTTCTGATCTGTGATCTGTACTTTCAGAAATGATGTGCTTCTTTAAATTATTATATTTTTCATATTCTATTTGCCATTTAATTATATGATTATGAGGAAACACCTTTGTCTTTATTGGGTCTTTGCAAAGTCAATTAAACATATTCAGTGTAAAGGCTGCCTTCGGAATCCTCATAATGAGATGGGAGTTCTCTCCTTCACATGTAAGTTAATGTACTAACTCCTGTTACATAAGGCAGTAACCTTATTTGAAACGGGACCTTGGTAAACACTATCAGATTAAAGAGACATTATATAAGATGCACAGATATAAACAGAGTTTGAAGTTAAGATTGGTGTTCACAGACACAGGGAGGAAACCATATGGATATGGTGGCAAAAGCTGAAAGACCAACTTTGCTTGCTAAGGAGAACCAAGAATTAACTCCATGAAAGCTATACAGATATCCAGCTACTTTCCAGTTGTGTTTAAAACTGGTTTCACAAGCAGAACAGGCATTTTACTATTACAGGGCCAAAACTTCACAGGTGGCTGAGTCCAGGGCCAAGGGTAACAACTTACATGATTATTCTGCTAAAGGAACATAGCAATGAATGGCACATTAGTTCTTATACCAATAGGTTAGTTTAACCAATAGGTTAAAGCATCTATGAACCCTCACCAGGAAAAGTGCATTTTTGTACTAGATGATGATAGACCAAAAACAACCTATGTGTGGAAAAAAAGGAAACCATGGAGTACTCAACTCTCAGTATATCACAGGTTCTCTTCCAAAGGTCTCAAGGACTTGCAGAAATATAGAAAGAGCTGGAGCTGCTAAAGATAGCAGAGAAGCCACTTGCCTGGTGTGGTAGCACAGCTGTATCCATGAGCCTGCAGAAGCTGTGACTATCTGTATAAGATGTGCACAAGATCAAGCCACCAAAGACCCAGCATAGACTAAGGAGAGGCTCATGAAATATAAATTCTATCTAAAATGTTATTGGCAATGATGGCTACTAGAGAATATAGTCCGTTTTCTTCAGTGGTTTGCACAGGAAAGTGTCCTTACATATTCTAGTAGATGCGCCCATACTCATGTTCACATTAAGTCAACTCAGTGGTTTGCAGAGAAATAAAGACAGAAAAAGAGACAGAAGAGACAGTTGGGATGGAATTGGGAAAGAATATCAAAGTACACTGCTATATATTTGTGAATATTAAACAAAGTACCTTTTTAAGAGAATGGAACCAGGACAGTTTTGGGAAAATTTCTTCCTCACTTTCCTCAACACGATTCCATCTACCATAATGATGTGCAAGTTCCTTTCTCCTAATGCTATATAAACCCATCTACTTACTGACTCATTATTAAGTCCACCATTGAAACCTGATCTACTCCTTAGATAATCAGGAAAAAAAAAATTATTTAAAATAGTTCTCGGAGTTGATGTGATTGGAAACATACAATACAAATTAGTAGAAGTTATTTTTGAGAGCGATCTCTACCAAAGTTTATATGATATCTCCACTCAGGAGCCTTTCTATAAGCTCCATCCAGGTGAAGTGGATAAATACACTGGATTGAATTCCCAGTCTACTCTCTCTTATAGCATTGTAAATGTTCAAAGAAGGCAAATATCTCTTACTATTTAATTTTCTTACACAAAAATACATACTAATTTTGTTAGAGGATATATGTTTTGTTTTTCTTTGGTTTTCTTTTTTCCAGGACCCATGGGCCTTGGGAGCTTTCCAGTTGTCTCTTATACAAAGATTTTACAGCATCTGTTTACTTGCTTGCTAATACCTGTGATGTCAGTGGCTGGCTGATTTGAGTAATGGGTGCATCTGGCTTTGGGAAGGATCAGTAGAGTTAGTGCTTGAGAATATATCTCAATTTGTCAGTCTCATTCTAACCCCTTCCTCATCCTTGGCCATAGGAAATGAGCTTGCCCCTAAGTGAATGATGAAATCAATAGCTATTTCAGACACCACTGTTTTAGTTAACAAGCTATTTCAATAAATTGAGGTGGTAGATGGAGATGTTTTCAGTTCCAATGAATTATAAATGACCTCCTTAAAGACAACAAGATACACCCTCTGAAGCCACAGATCAGCTAGTGAAAGCTGCTTTTTTTTCTGCAGCCAGAGACATTCTGATATAGTGGACAACCAAATATGGTTTTCTCAATCCAGGCTGTAATCTAATTCAATTAACACTGCACTATGCTGAGCTTAATTGATGAAGGCAGCTCTCTGCAGGTGGTAGAGCCTGTCCTTGGAACTACTGCAAAAGAATCTCAACTCCATTTCATCATCCAGGGAAAATTCTAAGTAGGGCATGAATTACACAAAGCCAACTAAAATATGGGGCTTACCATATGTCTTAGATGAAGGCATTGAAATCAACACTAGTGATTCAAATAAATTATTTGGCAATACCTACAGTTTGGAAGGTCATTCTGTATCTAGCTCTGATGTGAGCATGCATATTACTGAAATCTCAGCATCGTTATCTGGTGAAATTAATTGTAAGTTATAAACATCTCCCTTCTGGATTTTGTGTCAATGAATCTATCCATGTTGCAGAGTGATAGCCTGGTGCCAAATGATTCCTCAGTATGAATTCCAGAATTTACGTTCAATTGTGTCTGAATCAAAACTTACAGTCTCACCCATGCTCACCCATGGTCTAGTAGGTCTCTCATCAGAACAGTTTAAGGGAAATAGGGGATGTTGCCCAAGAATCTCCTTCCCTTCATTAGCAGTGACAAACGTGACATGGGCACAAACAAAATTAGCATCTAACATCAGTGACATATACAGTAAAAAGTCTTCTTGAGGGTGTACTTTTAGATTATAAATATCTATAAGATATTTATAATACAGAACAAGACAGAACATTACTGAGTGACCCATTGGCAGGTAAGACATGTAGAATGGAGAAGAGTTCGGCTTTTATGGTATTTGATAATTTGTCACACAAGGACAATCCATTTATAGGCTCACTAATTTTATTTCCTAGAAAGAAAAAAAAAATGAACATAATGAACCTTATAATAAGTTAAGATCTGACTTAGGTATACTAGTGGGGCAAATACATTGCACTTTGTTGAGAGACACATGGTTTAAGAAGAAAATCAACATTCCAACACAATTCTTCACAGAGTAAAAGAGCAATTTGAAAATTCATCTGGAATAATAAAAAACCTAGGATAGCAAAAACTATTCTCAACAATAAAAGAACCTCTGGTGGAATTACCATGCCTTACCTCAAGCTGTACTACAGAGAATTTGTGATAAAAACTGCATGGTACTGGTACAGTGACAGACCGTTAATCAATGGAATAGAGTTGAAGATCCAGAAATGAACCCACACACCTATGGTCACTTGATCATTGACAAAGAAGGTAAAACCATCCTAGCTAGCTGACAGGAGCCTAATAAAGCTGTGTCCTGAGAGGCTCTGCCAGTGCCTGACAAATATAGAAGTGGATGCTCACAGCCGTCCATTGGACAGAGCATAGGGTCTTCAATGAAGGAACTAGAGAAAGTACCCAAGGAACGGAAGGGGTTTGCAGCTCCAAAGGAGGAACAACAATATTAACTTACCAGTACTCCCTAGAGCTTTCTGGGACTAATCCACCAATCAAAGAAAACACATGGTGGGACTCATGGCTCTAGCTATATATGTAGTAGAGAATGGCCTAGTTGGTCATCAATGGGAGGAAAGGCCCTTGGTCCTGTGAAGGTTCTATGCCCCAGTATAGGGGGATACCAGGGCCTGGAAGCAGGAGTGGGTGGGTTGGGGAGCAGTGGGAGGGGAGAGAGGATAGTGGATTTTCACAGGGGAAACTAGGAAAGAGGATAATATTTGAAATGTAAATGAAGAAGATATCTAATATAAAAAAAAAAAAGAGCGAATACAACAGATAAGTTTTGTTGTGCTTAACCAATCATGAGGATCTGCTCTCCAATTGTGCATTAAACAGATTGTGGATAAATTCAACGGAAGAGCCCAGTTATATCCTTAGTTCACGTTTTCCGAGAGCAGATTAGAGTATTGTTTGTTCTTATAGAGATGCCTTTGGATAGGGGTTGATTTATGTTTACCACATAAGTATGGATATACAAATAAATAGAAATCAAAATCACAGGTCATATAATCCTTTCTTTTGATTCTAGCAATGCTATTTGTTTAATAATCAACTAATAAATATCATACATTGCTCCCATTATCACTACTAAATTGTTCACAGGACCTGTCCTTGTTACCTATGAAAGGTCTCCTTGATATAAGCAGAAGACAATAGAAAGGTATTGTGGAAGAAAACTCATGTAACTCCTGTTCATATAACTTTACAATTTAAGAAAATTACAATTACAATGGAAGAAAAGCCTTACATATGTAGAGAAATGGGCTTTTTGTTTACTGGTAATCAGTGTTGCAAATTAAGCATCTGCCTTTTGTCCCTAGCAAGAATATTTCTTGCTTAAGAATATTGTCTGCAGGCTGCAGAGATGGCTCAGAGGTTAAGAGCACCTACTGCTCTACCAAAGGTCCTGAGTTCAGTTCCCAGCAACCACATGGCAGCTCACAACCATCTGTAATGTGGTCCAATGCCCTCCTCTGGTGTGTCTGAGGACAGCTGCAATGTACTCATATATCTAAAATAAATAAATCTTTTTTTAAGAAAAACGAATATCGTCTGCAGAAACACATGCAAAACTATTTGCATTGCATCATGTTTTGGTTCCTTGTGCTGGCTTTTATTCAGTATTATAACTCTGGAAATTCATAATAAAATAAAGGCATCTGGAATAAAAGACAATGTTAGTAGTTAAATGACTTGTGCCAGTGAGATGGCTGAGCAGGTAAATGTGCTTGCCATGATATGTGACAACCTAAGTTCAACCCCAGAAGCCACATGGCAGCATGAGAAAACCTGTGCCTACATGCTGTCCTTTGGTCACAACATACATTCCATGCATGTACTAATCACAATCAATACTTGTGAGCATAAACACAAGTAAATTATCTCAAAATAATAATTTGAAATACTTTTAAAAATTATGAATTTTGAAATGACCTTGAATATTTTAGATCATTTTCAGGTTAAAAAATTTTTTCTCAAGGTAATTTTTGTATGGTAAAACTTGGGTACTTATAAGGAATATGTAACTGGCTTAGATTTATGTAAGAGTTTATCTTACAATACACAATAGATTTGAAGTGAGGGAAAACATGTTACAGATTTTTGTTAAAGAAAAAAAATTCTATATAATATAAAATGTTGTCAATAGGATCAACTACATCTCCTTGTGTATAGTGGAAGATAGTTTGCACTTAGGGTTTATATTTAACATAATAGCTGGTAATACGTCACCCTTTACTGTAACTGAAGTGCAGAGGCAGATTGACACAAAAATGTAGTCTGTGCTTGTCATCCAAATGGTTGGCTGGCAAATGAGGAACCGTTGATGTATCTACATTATAGAGTACATAATTCAAAATGGCGTTAAAAGCCTTGGCTGATTTCATGTACACCAGAGTAAAGTTTCCTAATAAGTTTCTGTGTCTGAGCCTGTTAAGCACTCCTGCTGAAACCTTTCTCCTCACGTCCCTCAGAGTACAGTTAATCCTCAGGCTTGGCAGATGCTCTGTCCCCAGGTCCTTTTGGATGTTAAATCTTTCAGGGAGAGACATTAAATTTGACTCACTGTGCAATCAGTGGAAGACTGAAGTTCTGAGTTGCAGCTGTACAGAAGGTGACATACTAACCCCTTTGTGGAATTTTACAGTAGGAAAATGTTTAGCCACAGGGTCTTACATATGGATTAGAAATGGCTCAGAAATTTTCTATACCTGCTTTAACTTCAGGAATTCAAATTCTACAACAGCAAATTGACACAAAGCTCGTCACAAATTGAGAATACCTCTGGGACACTTTGTTTCTTTACCTCACTTTGTGGTAGGAGTAGAAACACCACAGTCTCACAATCAGCTCACCCCACTTACAGGGCAAGTGGACAACTACCCTAAAAGAGACAAGCTTTGTCTTTGGACATCTCAGGAAATTGGGTTTAAAGCCATCATCAGGGGTACCTTGTACAACATTCATATAAAGGTATGTGCTAGTCTAATTGTAACTTGGTATGCCATTGTGCTGTAAAGAGACACCATGACCACAGCCACTCTTATAAAGGAAAACAGTAGTTGTGTCTGGATTACAGTTCAGAGTACGGTGGCACCCAGCTAGATATAGAACTGGAGGAGCTGAGAGTTCTACATCTTGATCCGCAGGCAGCAGAAGGAGACTGTGTGTCACATTGGGTAGAGCTTGAGGTAGGAAACCTCAATGCCTACCCTATAGTGACATGCTTTCTCCAACAAGGCCACACCTACTCCAACAAGGCCACACCTACTCCAACAAGGCCACACCCACTCCAACAAGGCCACACCTACTCCAACAAGGCCACACCTACTCCAACAAGGCCACCCCTAAGAATGCCACTCCCTATGTGCCAAGCATTCAAACACATGAGTCTATGGGGCTATACTTATTCAAACCACTACAACCATGTATGGTTGATATCTCTGGGAGGCCAGCTCTTTTCTCAAGGAAAAAGGATGAATAGTAGATCTAGAAGAGAAGGTAGGGTTTGGCTGAGGGGAGTGGAAGGAGGTAAAATTGCCATGAGGATGTAATATGTGATAGAAGAATGAAGAAAAAAAGAAAACTCAGGGAAAAAAAAAGACAAAACAAACAACTAAAACCTCCATCTTCTAAAATATAGAACAGGAACTTGTTCATAGCTTCTCCCCAGACTGAATAAGTCAGTTAGCTTTCCTTGTAAAAACCACTGTTATAGGACTAAGGACATACAAACTCTTGGGCAGAAAAAATTTGAATGATGTGAACCAAATGATCAAAGGTATGCTTTCCATTCAACTGATATTCCCAAACAGTAATTACTCATAAAACCCAGGTGAAGGCAAAAGAGATTTTGCTTTTGTGAAATTATATTTGACTGAATGATCCTAGAATAGTAACGGGCACAAAATAGATAGTCTAGAACAGCGCCCACTTCCTTTATCCTCAGAATATACTCCATTTGCTTCCCACCTAGGAGGTTGCCATTGAGTGCCGTGATAGATACGGTAGGAAATATGTTCAAAGGCAGCAGGAGCTGGAGGCTGGATGAATGACTGACTTTCTCCACAGAAGATTAAGGTCAAGAAGTACCTTAATTCCCTCCTCAATAGTGGAATAACTACCAACAAACACAAGAAGGTAACATGGTTTTTTTTTGGTGTGCTAGGGCAAAGCCTATTTAAGTTTCTGTTACTTGAATTTAGCACTTGCAACTAGCTGATCATGACTCAAACATTTTATTTAATGCTGTGCTTTTCATACAGATAACAGTGCATGTCCTACTCTCATTAATAAGTCCCTGTGTATAGAGCGAAGTAACATTCTGGCACACAATAGTGTTTTCCGTTGTTTGTATGTTTTCTTGTTTAGGTGAGATAGAAGCCAGAGTCAATATTAAACTCTGGTAAATATATATGCAAAATAAATGATAACTGGTAATGAATTGAAATTAAAATTTAATTGTACTGGGCCACGGGACACTCCATTTATGTGGTTAAAACATTATTTATAAGTGTCTTTGTAAACATGTTCATTGATGAGATTGACATAAGTGGTACATAAAATAAAGTAGATAGCTGTCACAAGGGTGTGTTTTATTCAATTATGTTGGGGTCTGAATAGAAAAAGCATAAGAAAGTAAGAGCTATATCTCTGCCTACTACTGCCTTCAAGTGGGTGCATTGATCTGCTGACTTTGTACTTAGACAAATATCTGTATACACTCTGTTTCTCTACACAGACTATCTGCTTCCTTGTTTTCCAGACTAATGAGTTGAGACTGGAGCCATGCCATGGTTCTCCTCTGTCCAGGCTTTCCATCCATGTTATCACAGGAACTAATGTCATCATTTTCTCTGATAAACATTGAATAAAGCATACATTCTTTTCAGTCCATGTCTTTAAGTTGGTAGAGAGCTACTCAGACTTCTCTTAACAATCCAAACACTCCCAAGGTTGTGCTGCATTATCTTTTGAACTTTGTAAGTAGTGTAGGGAACGGCCTTGAAAACTAAGGCACACCCAGTGTGTTCACCAATGAAAGAGTAGAGGAAGGGGACACACCTCTTACAAGTTTCTGTTACTTTTCCTTAGTTTTGATGAATTTACCAATTTTAAAATGTGTCTAATACATAAAGGTAAACAAAATCAGTTCAATAATTCATAACTTATTTGTTATAATATAAAATGATTATAGCTCATTGGATGGTAATAGAAAATATGAACTAAAATGATAAAAACAAATATTTTTAAAAGAATTTAGCAACAACTTGTAGGGAAAAGATAAGAAAAATAAGCATATATTGAAAATATAAATTATTTAGCATTTGAACTTACAATGAAATTTTGACTTTACTCAGATTTGCTAACCAGCACATTAAAATCAGTAAAAGCTACCAAACTCAGTAATGTGTAATTATATTTTGAGTAGTTTGGAGTTAGAGGTAAAAAGATCATTTCATGGCTACCCTTGGAAATACAGTAAGTTTAAGACCAGCATATAATTCATAAAACATATACCAAACAGATTCTATTGTCATTATTTCTCTAGAGAAAGCAATACACATCCAAAAATTAGCCAAAATACCTTACATCTTTAAGGAAAATATATTATACAATCTAAAAATCGCTAAAAAAACTGAGAAGACAGCTACAAAATGGGAGAAGTAATATGTCCAGAAATAGAGACTTCCAAGAGAACAGTGTATCCAAGCAGAAGTTCTCTCCACTGCCTAAAAAAAATCCCAGGGATAGCATAATCATACAAAAATAGAGGATGATGTCATGGGGAACCTGGGGAGTCTGTGGCCTTGTACACTAATGTCCCTATCAGAAAATCAAGTATACCATTCACACACAAAACAGGAAGCTCCAGCCATATCGAGCAGGCAGCTGATGATTTTTTGAGCATTGAATTGGCTCAGACTTGTCCACATACAGTGTTTCTGCTGCTGTGGAGGCATCTACAAAGGTTGCTTATGTCAGAAGGAAGTGGGCAGGAAAGCAGCCTTCCTATGGCATGTGTTCCACTGAGCCATGTTCATTAGTTGACTACACATGAAGGTTCAACTGCATGCTTAGCATTATGTGACAGTGCTGTGAAGTGCCTGGGATCCACGGTGGCTATTATAGGTGCTGGAGGCTGCTGGGCTATGGCATGAGCAGCCATATCAGTTACTGAGGCCCTTGAAATACAGGCCTTCTTAGGCCGTCAGGAATAATGGTACTTTGAAATGGAATCCGTATGCACCATAAAGCTTGTTATCAGAGGTAACCACTTTCTCAATAGCAACTGGTAAAGTTACTATTTCTTCTTGTTCTCTTAGGTTTGTTTTATACAAGATATCGCCATGAAATAGAGTCAATAATTAAATAAAACAGTGTCTAATCCTCTCTACTCCCCGGTGGCAGCAGTACTCGCTCCGTGATAGCTGCCCCAATGCTCTGAATTCTTGAATGAGAAACACACACACACACACACACACACACACAGAGAGAGCCTTTTATTTAATTTGCCTTAAACAGCTCAGTGGCTAGACCACTCACAAACTTCCACACTGCTAACACCTCTATTCCAATACTCATGAATTATTACTTACTAAGATATATATTCCATCTTTGCTACCCTGCACCAAGGCCTGCAGCCCTCCTGGGCCCTGATCCCACAATTACACAGGAAGTTTACCAGTGGGACTGAGGAAGAAGGGGATTGCCATTGCTTGGAGAGTCAGAAGGTCCAGGCCTGAGAAGTGAAGCACAGAAAGGCAGAGAGACTGCCATGAGTCCTAAAGTGCCACCTGTGTCTCCCTGCCCACCTATTGGCCAGCAGCAACTTTATTTACCATTAAAGCCAAGTGGGTTCAGGGACCCTTAGCGTCTTGCATGCAGATGTGCAGGTTCCCCTGTTATTTGGGGAGCCAAATTACCACAAGTAGAATTAGAACCAATCCACACCAAGTGCCACAGCTTTCCTTCCACTGCTATGCTAACTCCTTCTCTGATTCTCCAAGCCTGTTTGAGTTTTACATGGAAGTTGCTTTCAGTTTCTAACTTCATTAAATCCTAACCTTTAAGTGATATCAAGAAAACTGTTTAGTAAAAGTAAGATGCTTTTTCATACTCTGAAATAAAATAGAACAAAAATTAAACACATTTAAAGGCATACCCAAGAATCCATTTTCCCTGAGTTAAAAGAGAGGCACACTATTACTTAGTAAGCAACCAAGCTCCTTGCATGATCAGGTTTCTCACTGTTCTTCACACAGTAACAAAAAAATAGAATCAACTAGAGTAACACAGCCAGAAGGGAGAGAAAGAAAATATGGAAGTTTGTTCAGCTATAAAGAAACACAAAATAAATTTGCAGGAAAATGGATGGAGTTGGAAAACATATAAACCAAAGAAACCCAGGCACAGAAAGACAAATATGTGCATTTTCCCAGCCTGTAGCTATTATGCATGCACATCCAGGAGGAACAAATAGAATAAAGGCCAGGGAGGAGGACCAGAAATCTGACAAAAAGAAAGTAAAGTTTTCAGGGAATTTTAACTACTGTCAAATTCAATATGCTGTTGCTCTAATAAGGTCATGTTATACAAAGAGAGAAATGGTGTATTTTTGTAGAAAACAGAACCTCTTTGTTGTCAGACTGGAGTTGATGAATAAAACATTAATTCCAAAAAGGTTTTGAAAACAAGTGAAAAACATTCACTCACTAATTTTCTTTTACTTGTTAAACTAATTCCTTCAAGAATGGTATCATGTTTTAAGTTAAAGCCTCATTATGTATCATTCACTATACAAAAATAAATAAATAAATAAAACTTCACACTGAAAAAATTTTAACCATTGAACCATCTCTAGTTCTACATATCAAAATTTTAAAAGCAACACATATTTTCAAGGACTTGTGCAATATCTTAAGCTAGTATTAAGTAACCTTAGACATAGCTTTAAACAGGAACATTTGGAACATTTACCTTGGGAATAAATATTGAATCTGTTCTTATAAATAAGTGACACTTCTTTGAAAAATAATGTCAAGTCCATTGCTCCCATAGGCTCTGCACTATACCTAACCAAGAAAGGAAGTCCAGCAGAACTGGATGCTTCATCAGTCTCAATAATGCATAGAAAGTCTGGAGAAGCTCTGTCCTTCTGTCCTTCAATACATATTAGAAGTAGTGAGAAGCTTTTTGGAAGAAAATGATGCCCCCAATGGACTCCTTTAATATCAATAAAGAGATCATCAGCAATAGCAACAGGATAAAGCACTTGCCAGCTGGAATGTTGGCCACATAAACACAACTACCAATAGTCTTCCTTATTCCACATCCATTTGCCTGGAGTGTGACCAGGATGGGATACTCCGCTTTAGAGTTGGTCTCCTCCAAAATGATAATATATAATCAATGCAGCTCACTATAGCCTGCAAGCCATCAGTTTTATGAATAAATTCTCTCAATGGGATTCTCTTCCCAGTAGGTTGTTTCCAGTTAAAAGCTCAAACTAAACCTATAAAGGAATGCTAATGTGATTTTAATATAAAAAATCTCTAAATTGCCAAATGAATCATAATTGCACATCTAACAGTGCCATTATCCTGGAAAAGAATTTCTGTGGAATTCATATAAGAGACTTTGACCTCCTACAGAGGACCTGACCTAATTATAAGTATTGTCACTCGTACTTCTATTATAAAGGGTGCTCATATTGTCCATCACAGAAGATTCACAAACAGGAGATGAGACCTGAGTTCTCCCCCACAATCCTATCCCCACCTGCATCTTCTCATCATTACCACATAGTGCACTATACTTTTTCTCTACTTAAATACCATTACTCATCTGAATATAAAATAGTTAAAACTGACATTTAA
The DNA here is from genome assembly GCA_902729485.2 of Mus minutoides. Lineage (NCBI taxonomy): Eukaryota > Metazoa > Chordata > Mammalia > Rodentia > Muridae > Mus > Mus minutoides. The sequence continues at coordinate 127,611 of CACVCL010017583.1, read as the reverse complement.
AAAAAGTAAATTAAGGAGGGAGCTTACTTATTTTCTTTTCATGAGATGCTTGTTTTTGGTTTCTTTCTCCTAACGTGTACCTTTTGCTAAAGTACAATGAAGGAGCACCTTAAACCCCACATGAATCCTTTCAAATCTCTGTAGGATGATCTGCCCAATTCTTACCATTTCCTAACAGCCGATGCTGAATATCTTCCTGAGCCACAATATGCATCTCTTGGAGATCTTTATAGAGATGAACAGAAATAATGTTAAGTGGGCTCCACTTGCCTCCACAGTTTTGTGCTGAGCAGTTAATTGGAATCTAAAGTAGATCAAAGCCTTACTTTATGTTTTCTTCTCATTATTTGTTTTCATATTTGATATATGATGGTAGAGTAAATATAAGCTTAAAGATCAGGGAAAATTGTTTATATGAATCAGAGGATCACACATTAAAAGACTCAGTACCTTCCTTGCTTTTGATTAATTCAGGTTCCATCGTCATTTTCTTAGAAACCACTTAACAGTATATTCAATGACCTATTATGCAAGTAAGAGTGTCATATAAATAATTTGATATGTGAGTAACATTTTGAATGTGTGATGTTTTTATCTATAACTTTATTGGCAAAATATGGGAGAATGTTAAACAGCTTTAATATAAGGCACTGTAGATGTTCCTGTCAAGTTGAACAAGTCTCATTCTCAGTGTCGATCTTATTGTCCAAAGGTGTACAACCCTGAATCTACATATGCATTTTCCTTTTCCAGTGCAGGGCTCAACTTTTGGCATTATCTAAAACATAAAGTTACATTACCTTACAAAGGTAAGGAAACCACTCCTTAAAAATTGCATCAAAGAGCAAATATTTTAATATAGCTTCACCGTCTGTTCCCTGAATCTCAATTTTCTTTGCCTATCCTTTAAAAAAATATTGCCTATCATGTACATGTCTCCTTATATTTTATTAAGAAATTTATCCTATAAAGCTTATATAAGATTTATGTAAAGTCTCTTCCATTAAGTGACATATTTTGCTATTAGAGCCAATAGATTAATAATAAGTTATTCAACCAGTCCTCTTTGGAAGGACACTTGATATGATGGTGAATCTTAGAATTCATTTGATTGGATCTGGAAACAACCAAGATGAATATATCTAGGGCAGGATTATTCTATGGGGGTATTTCTTGAAGGAAAATATTTAGAAAATCACAACTTCTAAAAATATTCAGTTGTGTATGGAAAACATGTATTTACTTAAATAACATATATTAATTATTCAACAGGAAAAGTAATAATTATAACTTATTGATGCTTTAATTTTTTCCGTTATTGAAAATAAATCTTTTTCTCCTAGTGTAATGTATCTGGATCATGGTTTCTCCTTCCTTTGATTTTCCAAGATATCCCCTCCCTCCCTTCCTTTCCAGATCTAATCTTTTCTGTCTCTCATTAGAAAACAAACAGGCTTCAAAGTGATAATAATAAAATAAAATACACTAAGATAAAACAAACCCACCACATCAACATCAAAACAGGACAAAACAAACAGGAGGAAAAGAGCCCAAGAAATGGCATATATATATATATATATACACACACACACACACACACACACACACACATATACTCATCCACCCATTTACACACTCAGAAATCCCATAAAAACACTACTACACAGGAAACCATAATATACATTTTGACAGTAGACACACATACATACACACAGAGACACAGAGAGAGGGATGGCGATTGAGAGAGAGAACAAAACACATAGGCCAATCATGAGAAGCCTCCTGTCAAGTGGTTGGTCAGAGTAGTCTGATTGATACTATTCCTAAAAAATACACTCACATACTATACTAGATAGCACAGTTATCAAAAACTCTGCTTTCAACTACTTATATAGAACATTTATTATAATTTGAACTCTAACACTAAGAATAGCCTAATTCAGACTGTTGACCCAGAAACAAGTTGTGCTCTATCTTACCAGTTGAGGGAACAAGACATGACTAACTAGTGACAGGAAGTAACTATAAGGTAATCCACAACACAGACATATTTCAAAATTAGTATGCTAAATTAAAGAATCCATACAAAGAGAACACATACTCTTTTATTAAAGCATATAAAACTATTTTACAATATCAGTAATCAAGTCAAAGATTTCTGGAAGGTCTGAGAATGTGGAAAGTGAATGTATTAAATGTTAACATTAATGCATTGGGGGAAAATGGGTATATGTGGTGCACTCCTGACAGCAATCATTTCTGTCATCTGTATATAGAACAGAGTATATCTAAAAATATACCGTAAGTATATGCATTTTATTGCATACCACTTATTTTTAAATAAGACATCAATGGTGTTTTTGTTTCAAAATGATGAAAGAATTCATGAAATTAAAATTGTAGCATACAAAGTACAAAAAAGTGCATTGCTAATCTTTGTATAATCAAAATCCTATGATGTTTGATATTCTGCAATATCAATATCTATAATAGTGGAATTTTGTAGGAGACAAAAAAAATGCACCAAAGGTGAGATTTACAGATTTATTATCTATTCTTCACAGCTCAGATTGAAAAATAAGACTCGCTGAGAACCATATAGAAATTCAGTGTCTTTTACAAATATAATAACCATATTTGGCTTCACGTGGAAGCAGGTTGGGATATCATCTACTGCATCCCTCAGCCAGTGGGAATAATCCTTTCTCATATTATACATATACTAATGCTTCACTTTACAACATTTAGCTTTTTACAAGTACTCCACTGTATGTGGCAAATGTAGTTGAGTTTCATATATGTTCTGATGTTTATAGAGAACTAATCCAGATACATGCCATCAGGTTCCCCAGAATGAAGTATTATTATGGTTCTGTGTAATCCATGCAGTTGTTACAGGAAACTAACTTCTGCCTGATGATGAAAAGAGAAATTCATCTTTGCAATAGAGGTCAAATACAAGAGAAAAAGAGAACACCTCAGGCCTTGTCAAGTGGAATGGAGTTCAGAAATTCAGTCTAAATCTCAGGTCTTGGCCAGAAATCTAAGGGAAGAATAGCCAGTTCTATGGATAGAGTCAATATGATAAAAGGCTAAGTTTGAGAAAGCTGCCATTTCCTAGGCACATGAATCCCAGGCACAGAATAGACACAGCCAATGCAACTAATGAGCTATGGCCACCAAAGGCCCAATGACATATAAGCCTCATTAAAAGTTGGTTTTGTCAAAACTGCTTAGTAGAATCCGCATTCCCTTCCAATGTGGGAACTGTTGTGTCTACTATATGGTCTGTGATTTAGTTCTCCACCTAACTTAATGCAATAGACATTACTATAATTAGTAGTGCATGAGAAAATGGGATAGAAACAGCAAGTCCACATTTCCAGACTAAGACTATGAAATTTTATGGATTCAATGTAGAAAAGTCAAATTATTATATATGCATATTTAGCTACTACTTTATAGTGATTCCTCTAACTTTTTATAAATTTTTTGGCTGTAGAGAGGAAACTATGGCAAATCACTAGCCCAAGAAATATAGTCTTTTCAGCACATTATTTTTAAAATGAAGCTGTGCTTACTCTATGAAACAGAAGAAATTCTTAGATCTCATAAGTAGCAATTACTAGTTTTCTTTTTTCACTAGAGTTTAATAATCATTAGTAATTACGGAGTAAAGTTTCCTTAAGTAATGTGTTAAGTTAGGACTGAGAAAAAAAAAACCAAACCTCTGTACACAAAATTACAATTATTTTCCTGTATCTTTTATTTTAAAAGAAGTATGCAATAGAAAGAAAAGTAAACAAGTTTGAAGAAGTGAAAACTTCCAATCATGTTAAAATCAGGAGTGACTAATAGAATTATATTAAATTGAATTTAGTGTGTCTATTTTCCTTTTTTTGTATGTATTTTGTACTTTATTGCTATTACAGCAAGTTCTCTTTTTATTAGATATTTTATTTATTTACATTTCAAATGCTATCCCAAAAGTACCCTATACCATAACCCCGCCCTGCTCCCCTACCTGCCCACTCCCACTTCTTGGCCCTGGCTTTCCCCTGTCCTGGAGCATATAAATTTTGTAAGACCAAGGGGCCTCTCTTCCCAATGATGGCCGACTAGGCCATCTTCTGCCACATATGCAGCTAGAGACATGAGCTCTGGGGGTACTGGTTAGTTCATATTGTTGTTAAACCTAAAGGGTTGAGACCCCTTCAGCTCCTTGGATAATTTCTCTAGATCCTCCATTGGGGGCCCTGTGTTCCATCCTATAGATGACTATGAGCATCCACTTCTGTATTTGCCAGGCACTGGCATAGCCTCACTCAAAATAGCTATATCGGGGTACTTTCAGGAAATCTCGCTGACATATGCAATAGTGTCTGGGTTTGGTGGCTGATTATGGGATGGATCCCCAGATGTTGTAGTCTGGATGGTCCATCCTTTCCTCTTAGCTCCAATCTTTGTCTCTGTAACTCCTTTCATGGGTGTTTTGTTCTCTATTCTAAGAAGGAATGAAGTATCCCCACTTTGGTCTTCATTCTTCTTGATTTTCTTGTGTTTTGCAAATTGTATCTTGGATATTCTAAGTTTCTGGGCTAATATCCACTTATCAGTGAGTGTATATCAAGTGACTTCTTTTGTGATTGGGTTACCTCACTAAGGATGATATCCTCCAGATACATCCATTTGCCCAATAATTTTATAAATTCATTGTTTTTAATAGCTGAGTAGTACTCCATTGTGTAAATGTACCACATTTTCTGTATCCATTCCTCTGTTGAGGGACATCTGGGTTCTTTCCAGCTTCTGGCTATTATAAATAAGGCTGCTATGAACACAGTGGAACATGTGTCCTTTTTACCAGTTGGAACATCTTCTGGGTATATGCCCAGGAGAGGTATTGCTGAATCTTCCAGTAGTACTGTGTCCAATTTTCTGAGGAACCTCCAGACTGATTTCCAGAGTGGTTGTACCAGCTTGCAATCCCACCAGCAATGAAGGAGTGTTCCTCTTTCTCCACATCCTAGCCAGCATCTGCAGTCATCTGAGTTTCTGATAGTGTGTCTATTTTTCAAATACATCACAGGACTCTTAACTTTGAAAATAAGCAGAGTGGTATTTGTGATGTTGTAATAAGTATTTTTATATAAAATATTATTTCCAGGTACAAAGATGTTCCTTTAATTTTATTATGGATTATTCCATTACATTTTAAACAAATCAAATTTGATAAATTATTGAGTGTATGCTACATGTGACTGAAATCCAGCACCCCCTACATGGAAAGTAAATTTTACTCAACTAAATGTATTATTGACAAATGGCTCATGTCTTTACAATTTATCATGACAATTTGGAGTGGCCCTAGAACAGCATGGTGTCAGGACTGGTTTGCATTCAATACTTCTACTACATACTGAGGGAGCAGTAGAAAACATATTTCTATGAAGAAGGCAAGAAAAAAATGGATTTGCTTAAAATTGACAGTATGTGGCTCAAATAATGGAGGCTAAAGCAAAAGCAACAGAGAAACATAAAATTCACCCAGATCTACAATCACGAAAATTACCTTTGATTGCCAAAGAAAGAAGATGCATCATTGGAGCTAAGTGAGCTTATTAAACCATAGCACAATGTCCTTTCCTACATGATAAACTTTAAGAGGCCACAGTTGGTTTTGAATTACTGTTCATGACCACAGTATTAACCAGGCTTTAAATGTACTCCCGCATAGGAACCTAAAAGCCTAAAAGTTTGTAGTTATTTAGCTCAGCAGCTCTATCTAGGGACACTTAGTATATGTAGAAGGATTTTTTTTCAAGTCAGAAAGATTATCCCATGAATTCTTTTTAGGACAGTTCCTAACCAAACTCCCCATATAATTTTAGTATATGTACTCTCAAGCAATAATGTTTTTCTATTGTTTACATCTTTCCATGATGGTACATGAAAGTCTAAGAGTCAAATCACCTTACATATACAGGCTCTGTATGATTGAAATTATTTATTTTAACAGCTGTGCCAAGTACCAGGCAAGAAAGAGATGCAGTGATAAAATAGTAAAACTGTGTAGCCAAACAAAGACCTGCATAATGACAGTAGTTGATGTACCAATATGGATGGAAAAATATTAAGGAAGGCCCCACCCCTAGATTTTGAATTATAGACAATTAAAGGCTGCTAAGAGAGGAAGAATTAGTCTTCTCCAAGGATAAATCACTTGATAAATTATCCAATTCCAAGTAGTTAACCTTGAACTCATATACATGTGATCAACACTGAATGGATTCAGCAGCTTATGATGTAGCAACAGTAATTAAAGAAGAGATCAAGAAGCTGAAAAGAGTGAGGGTAGATAAAAGAGGAGTGGAAAGGAGACTATGGCATAGAAATGATATGTACACATACTCATTTGCATAAAGACATTCTCAAAAAATAAGATATTATTTAGGAAATAAGAATGGAAACTTAAAGTTTAGACTAAACCTTAGCAAGTTTAAATATCCCAGAATCTAAGTCAACACACACAACTTATAGGCATATATTTTTTCTGCATATATATATATATATATATATATACATATATATACACATACATACATACATACAAGTTCAAGGTCACATGTCTGTGAAGGCTTGAATGTGAATTTAGGTATTTTGTTGATTACTTTCCATTTTATTTATTAAGCATGGTTTCTGTCTCATTCCAGAGCAAACCAGTTAGCTAAGTCTAGTTAGTACGCTTGTTCTGAAGATACTTGCCTCAGCCTCCAGACTGGAAGTAATATTGGTATTTCTTTTTCATGCCTTTCCTGGTTTCACATAAGTGATAGGAATACAAATACCAATTATCACATTTACTGGGCAAGCACTTTATCCACTGAACTATTTCTCCAGCCATAGGAGCCTGATACATTCAATTGGATTAACATAAAGTGAATATCAATGAATTTAAGACATTTCACTTTAGCCTCTTCTGCCCCTTCTACCCCTTCTGCCCAGTCCTTTCCATTGAGGCGGACTGCTAGCTGGTCTGCTCCCATCTTGGCAAGGTCGGTCTTAGACTAAAACCCTACCTCAAAGAATATGATGTAAACATGATTGTAGATGATTCTTCCATGATAACCCTGAGTCTCCACATGCTAATATATGAATGATCCACAGATACATGTTTGTTCACATACATGAGAATAGACATAAGAACCTATGTAGACAAAAACATATGGATGAATAGAAGAAAAATTCATATGATATAATTTCTTGTGTCTTGAAGTTATTTTTAGTATATGTATAGGTAAGTATATGAGGTTGTCTATACTATACATTAAAACTTGAAGCACTTATATAAATTAGAAGTAATCATAACTTTTAGAAAATATGAATGAGGCAATATGGGAACATTCTCAAAATGTAAATTTAATTTATGTGTTGGTGAAAAGTGATGGTACGTGAAATTATTAGCATGAGAGTTGAGAGAACATGCTACACACTTAGTAAGAACTGATAAGACAACTACAGAATATCACAAATATATATATATATATATATATATATATATATATATATTTGTATATATATTTGTATATATATATATATACAAATATATATATATATTTGTATATATATATATACAAATATATATACATAGAAAATGTAAAAAGTTACAAAAACTGGAAATTTAACTGAATATGCTCACACTCTGGAAATCAATCAGATAGTTTCTTAGAAAATTGGGAATAGTTCTATCTCAAGACCCAGGTATACCATTCCTGGGCATATACTCAAAAGACGCTTCACCATACCACAGGGGCACGTGCTGAACTATGTTCATAGCAACTTTAGTCATAATAGTCAGAAACTGCAAACAACCCAGATGTCCCTCAACTGAAGAATGAATAAAGAAATTGTGGTACATCTACACAAGTAAATACTACTCAGCTATTAAAAACAGGAACATCATGAACGGCAAATGAAAGGCAAATGGATGAAACTTGAGAACATTATCCTGAGTGACATAATCCAGACCTAAGAGGACATGCATGGTATGTACTCACTTATAGGTAGCTATTAGCCATAAAGTACAGGTAGCCATACTGTAATCCACAGAACTAAGAAACCAAATTAGAAGGAGAGTGCATGGGAAGATGGTTGACTCTTTCTCAGAAGGGGAAATAAAACAGAGATCAGAGAGAGAGATGAAGAGAAGGAAATGGATGGGAGAGGGGTTGGAGGGAGTTGGGCAGGGGGTCAAGTATAGGAAGAACAGGGTAGAGAAGGAATGGAGGTCAGAGGTGGGACATTAAGGGGCTATAACTCTAGGATGTTCCAGAGACCTGGGATTGGGGAGGCTCCATTGTCTCTGTGGGTGTGACTCTAGCTGAAACTCCTAACATTTGGGGATATGGGTCCTGAAGTGGGAACTTCCTGTAGCCAAGCAGGAGGGAGGGTACTGGGTGTAGATGGGAAGTGTCTGATATTGAGATGTAAAGTGAATAAATAAATCAATTAATTAATAAAAAGGAAACAGAACCAATTTTCCCAAGTATCCCCCATAAAATAATAATAATAAATAATTAAAACCTAACTATGACAAAACCTGGACTGGATCTGGAAAAATACTGTTCAAAGTTTCTGGCTCCTTTGCAAAGGACCCAAGTTTGACTTCCAAAATGCACATAGTGGCACCTCTTTGGGCAACTTGCACACATGGTACTTAGACATATAGGCAGGCAAAAATCTTCATGCACATAAAATAAACATTAAAAACGGATGAACTAGGTATGTATAACCAAATATTTATAAAATATTGAAAATAGCATTTTCTCAAAACTCAAATAGACTTTAGAGAACTGAAGATACAGAATTGCCTGTTTTATAGAATTTAATAATATTAGGATATAAATTCTCCTAAATTTGATATGAAAATTTTGTTATAGTAATCATCAAAATCACAGAAACATTTGTTTAGAAGTTTAAAAGGAAGTAGTTTCTAAAAATAAATTTTATGGAAACAAAACATCTAGCATAGCCAGTAAGACCATGCTAACAGCATTGGTATGTGTGCCATTCATCAATCAGAAATAAATAAATTGTTAAATATTGTAAATAGTTCATGTGGAATCTGAGTATTTAACTCCTCTTCTTCCACAATTGTCATTAGTAATAACCTAGTGAGGAAACCAAATGAGCATGTGACTGTATGCGAAGATAGCCATGACAGTTCTATAATGCACCACAACTAGACATTATTTGCTACTGTTAACATCCTCTCTGTAGCTCTTATGGGCAGTGATGGACAGGGATGGGTGCATATTCCTTTCTTTCTCGCTGTTTAAGACAATCTCCTCTTCGGTTAATAAGTTTCAGTGTTGTAAAGCTATAAAGCTCTGCAGATAAAAGGTGGGAGCGATTACAAAAAGTACTCATCCCCTCCGTGAGTTCTAAAACTGCATCTCCATGCATTGTTAGCAGCTAATGGTGCATTTCACGTTCTCCAATTTTGCTATGCTAATGGCTTCCTTCAGGGACAATTCAGGCAATTAGAAAGAAGCACAATACACTATAATCTCACTCTTACACGTCATTTGAATCAGGGGAAAAAAGCCTTGTCATTTGAAGATTGGAGAGAATAGAATTATCACAGAGAATCTTTAATTACATATCTACATGAACACATACACATATGGACACTTAAGTGTGCATGCTTAGTATTTTTTCTTATGTGTGTCAGGTGTTATGGTTCTGAAGATAAGTTAAGTCATAGTTCATTACTATTTACATCTCACACATAGTCAAACGCACTGGGATGCTGACTTATTGCTTGTTTTTCAGAATGCTCAATAAAGGTGTTTGAATGCAGGAGTGGAAAGACAGATTCAGATCCAACCATTAGCTCCTAGCTAAATGCTTTTCCACATTTCTTATATTTGACAACACCACTACGGATTTTGGTACAATTTAAGTTTAGGAACATGACACAGAAAGGAAAACAAAACAAAACAAAACACAATACAACACAATAGTCCCCGTGTCCAAAATGTATTAATGGCCACAGTCAACAAATGGGATTATAGGCTTTTTAAAACACATATAGAAAAATGCAATGAATTGTTAGCAAAAATAATAATGAATTATCATATTTCCTCATTTCTACAGCTTTCACCTTGCCTATCACTTGAAGGGCCCTGTAAACATTTATTGCTATGTATTATTTCAAAATGATTTATATCGGCCACTTGTTCCCATTAACTATGTTGTCACATTTGGCATTGGGCAGTTAAGGAAGGTGTTTTTGTGCTCATCCTATGTTCTGGACCCTAGAAGACTTTTATGTCATGACCAGAAAACAATGTTGTGGAATTTGACATGGGTATTCTAAACAGTGTTTGTAAAAGTTATAGAGGCTTGACAGAATCATAAAATTGAATACTTTCTAATGCCAGTGAATTATATTATTATATATTGTATTATTTAGACATACACATATGTTCACACATGCACACACAAATAAACCCATACACATAAGGACCACATACACACAGAGTGCTAAGTGACTATAAAAGACTATATAATAATTTGAAATTCAATATTATTTATATTAGGGTTTATCTCATATAGCTCTGTAGATTTAAGAATCACTTTTGTCATGCAGAGTGATCCCATGGGGTGGGGGGGAAAGATGGTATTTTAAAGTAAGATCACTATAATCAACTTGAAGCTGATCCTGGGTCTAAACAGGCATCCACATACTCGTAGGCACAGAAAATTTAGATAGTGCTACCAGTATGAGTGGGCTATAACAGTGTTTAGTTACTAAGACAGAAACCTGGGCTTTGATGACTTTTTAATAGAAGCTAGAACATTTTTTAAATAGAAATTTTTATTTAAAATGCTCATTAGTCACTCTATTCCATAATGTAAAAAAATCATCCAAGTGAGATCAGGAAAGAGATAAAGAATCTACACTTTCAATAAAAGCCATTATTAGAATTTGCTGCTTTATTCTAGTATTTCTCTTGGTCACTAGAAAGCACTGGTGCCAGTTAGGTATAGTCTTTAGCAGAATGGGATTGCCTTATCTAAACATAAGAGGAATTGTCTATATTTGGTGTGTGCAGTCTTCTGTTTGCCAGCAACTCAAAGATAACAATCAACCTTGGGGGAAAATTAATGATATACATAATTTATGTCTTTACTTCCAAATCTCCAAATCTCTAGGTCTTTTAGATATGATGGTCTCTGTCAAAATAATCTAGTGCTGAGTACAAGTCCTATAGCTTTGGTCTCTTAAAAATTATGTATTAAGAAGTGTGTGTGTGTGTGTGTGTGTGTGTGTGAGAGAGAGAGAGAGAGAGGGAGAGGGAGAGAGGGAGAGAGGGAGATTGGGTTATTTTGCTGTGAAGAGACATCATGAAGAAAACAACTCTTAGAAAGGAAAACCTTGAATTTGGGCTGGCTTACACTTTCAGAGGTTCAGTACATCATTATCATGGGGGAAGCATGACAACATCTACTCAGACATAGTGCTGGAGAAGGAGCAGAGAGTTCTACGTATTGATCTGAAGGCAGCAGAAGAAGACTGTTTTCCACAGACAGTCAGAAAAAGAAAAAATATTTCTACACTGTAGGAAGCTTGACTATAGAAAATTTCAAAGCCTTCTCCCACAGTGATGCATTTCTCCAACAAGGCCATGCCTACTCCAACAAAGCCACATCTAATAGTGCTCCTTGCTCCAAGCCAAACATTTGAACACATGAATCTACAGGGGCTAAAGCTATTCAAACTATCTCACTGATTTTAAAAAGAACAAAATACAAAAAAGTATCTCTGTAATTGTATATAAAAAGCAGAAGCATGGGTTTCTGTCAAGAAGAATACAGCAAGAAGAGAAGCAAAAATTAAAGGAGTTAGAAAGTGGGTAAGCTGTGTGCCAGGAAGAGACAGTGGTTGCCCTAGCATCTTTGAAAGCACTGTCCACTGACTTTGTGAATTCTACTCTTGATCTTTCAGATGTGACCAAGCCTGCTCAGTCGGTCAACAGGTTCTGCAGTGTGGGAGTGAGGATAAAAAAGAAATAGGACAGTTAGACAATGTTGTAGCATGACCCCAGTCAATTCTGAGACTGAAGGCAACTTTAATTTTCCCAATCTGCCTTTTATACCATTTTAATTACATGCAAGTATTAAGGGCAAGCAGTACAATAAGGAACTTACAAGACAATAAACAAATTCCTGCGATTACTCCCATGACAGTTGTTTAAAGGGGCTTGTCATAATTACCAAAATACTTGAGCGTACTTCCTTGTCCAAGCACAAAATCTTGCCTGAAGCCTACTTCTTTGGTTCCACCCTAAGATTAAAATTCCTGCCTTACCCAACTTCCCTATTATAATCTAAATTTAGATTCTTGCTGAAACTTACTTCCTTATCATGCCCTAATACCACATTCCTTCCTGAGCTTATGTCCCTGTCATGGCCAATATCAGATTCCTGCCTGAAGCCCATTTCCTTGTCCTTGGCCAATGTCAGACTCCTGCCAAGTGGCACCCCAAAAGGCTCTCCACAGAGATGACATTCTTGGAAGACACTGCATTTCAGGATGACACTCTACTTTATTTTGTTGATATTGTTAAAGTAGTTGTATACTGAAAAGAAAAGTATAGGTCTATCTTATTAAAGTACTTTGAATATTTCTAAAATGTCTTTGAATATTTTATTATGAAATTGAGTAAACACATCAAGAAAAGATTTTCTTCAAAAAGAAAGGTCATATTTATAATTTTGAATGCAATATATCTCTGTTTTAGAAACAATATTGATTTTCCTTATTATTTTGAGAATTTTATGTATATATACTATGAATTGTGACCACACCTATCTCCATTTGCATCCTTCAACAACTATATATCCCTCTAACATATTTATTCACTAAATTCATGTTTTAAAATTAATAATCCACTAAGTCCAGTAAGAGATATCCATCCTTGGTGTGTGGACACATCTCACTGCTTATATCGAATTTTCCAGTTGCCAAATTCTCAATAAAAAAAAATAATAATAAAACTTCCTCCTCCAACAACTATCCTTGGTTACTGCTACAAAGAAGTTTAACTTCATTCTCCTGTGAAATGAGAATTTACTAGAAATATTTAGCTTTTTATATTAATTATAATTAGATTTTAATGGAAATAGGTTTTGAAATGTATCTAAAGGTTTTACTTGTAAATGTCCACATTCAAGGTGGTTATAAAACCAGTTTTTGCAAAGTAGGTACAATCATGTGTGATGCTGCTTTGTTGTTGTTGCTGTTTATTTGTTTATTTTATTTTACAACTGAATGAAGGTTGCAAACTAATGACTCAATAGTTTATATCAATGTAGAAAACTCACTACAGTAAAATCTGGTTTAAATTTATTATTTATGAAGACACAAAGACATCAGTGTTTTTCTCTTTTTCTCTCTCTCTCTCCCTCTCTCTTTCTCTTTCTTTCTTTTTCTTCCTTCCTTCTTTACTTTAATCATAGTCTTTTTAAAATTTATTTTTACTTACTCACTTTACATCCCACTCATTGCACCAGTCACCCACTTCCCACAATTCTATGCCAGTCCACTTTTCTTTTGGGCATGTGGGGGCCCCCATGGCTATTTCCCCCCAACCCTGGCACTTTATGTCTCTATAACGCTAGGCCAGAAAAGGCAGCCCAGTTAGAAAACATATCCCACTACAGGCCTTTGGGAAAGCCCTGTTCCAGTTGTTCAGGACCCATATAAAAACCAAGCTACACATTTGTGTGGGGAGACTTAGGTTCAACCTGTGTATGTTTCTTGGTTGATGGTTCATACTCTGAGAGTTTCAAAGGTCCAGGTTGTTGGTTTTCCTGTGAAATTCCTATCCCCTTCTGGACACACAATCCTTCCTCCTACTCTTCTATAAGAAGCCCCAAGCTCCATCTACTATTTGGTGTTGGGTATCAGACTGAGTCAGCTGCTGGGTGGAGCCTCTCAGAGAACAACATGCTCCTGTCTGCAAACATAACAGTAAATCAGTAATGCTCTTAGAGATTGGTGCTTGCCCTGAGGATGGGTATTAATTTGGACCTGTTATTCGCTGGATAATCCCTCAGCCTCTGCTCCCCACCCCATGCCTGCATTACATATAGACAGGATAAATTTTGGGTTGAAAGTTTTGTGGGTGGGTTAGTGTCTCTATCGCTCCACTAGGGTTCCTGATTGGATGCAGGAGGCCTCTTCTGGGTCCATATCTCCAATGTAGTGATTCACAAATAAGGTCACCCCCATTTATTCTTGGGTGTCTCCTTTTCCCCAGGCCATGTCTCATTCTGGAGCTGCCCCCCTCATGTCTTCAACCCCCGAGTTTCAGATTTCCATTCATTTCCATTGCCATTTAACCATCTCGCCCGCCCTTCTATCCACCAGATCCTGAATCCTCCACTCCCCTCTCCATCCCCCTCCCATCTCCCATATTCTGTCAGCCTCTTATATTTTATTGCCCCTTCTAAGTGAGATTCAAGATTCCTTTCTTCAGTTTTCTTACTTGTTTGGCTTCTTTGAACCTGTGGAATGTAACATAGTGCTTGTATTTTATGGCTAATACACACTTAATAAGTGAGTATATACCATGTATGTTATTTTTGGGACTGAGTTATCTCATTCAGAATGATATTCTTAAGTCCCATCCACTTATCTGCCAATCTTTGATGTAGCCTATCTACTCTCTTAAGCAATGGCCACTCTCTTTTTACCATTAAAGAATCAAAACCCACTCAATTCAGGTAATAGGCTATATCAAAGGGATGATTGAAGGCATGCAAGTACTTTCCTACTTCAAATCAGATATGCATGATTCTATACAGAATGTGGAAAATTATAAACAGCCTAAGAATACTGGAAAGAATCTCATCTCTGGAGAACATCATTTTTCCTCTGCAGGAGATAAAAATATGTTTTTGGAACCTCACCATATCTTCTACACATCAACACTCTCAAAGATAAGGTTCAGCTACAAATCAAATTGAAATTACACAGTGAGATGCTTTGAATGAGAATACACTTAGTCAAAAAGGAATAGGAGGTATGGCCTTGTTGGAGGGAGTGTGTAAGGTGGACTTTGAGGTTTCAAAAGACCCTGCTAGGGGTCTCTCTCTTCTTTCATTCCCCTCTCTCTTTCACTATCTCTCTTTTTCTCTGCCTCTCTGCTTAGTGATCAGCGTGTAGCTCTCAGGTACTACTTCAGTGCCCTCTTGTATGCCAGTCAATTGCCTGCCATAATGATAATCTACTAAACCTCTGACACTGTAAGTGAGACCCAAATTCAAGGTTTTATTTTGTTTTTCTTTTAAGGTTTACCTTGGTTGTGATGTCTCTTCACAACATAGAACAACAACTAAGACACCCATGCATTCATAATGAAATCATGGGAAAATTAAAAATTCAAGATAAATACAATGGAAAAAATTAGACTTCTATCAAGATTACTTAAAAACTATGATTGAGATATCATAGCTTGTGACTCTTTCTTATGCAGCTAACTACTGTTTGTTCTCAGTACTTCACGTCTATACCAGTCAAGAAGTCTCCATTGTAGTAGTAACACAAGTAACAGCCAAAAGCCAGAATAGAGAGATGTAAGCAAAATCTTAAGCAGTAAGGGGATTCTAGACTAAGCATTCTAACTTCTATCCAGAATATGCATACCTTTCAGTTTTATAATTGTTTTAGACTATTCTGATTATAAATTATTTCAGGCAAATAGAGTCATTTGAATTAGTGCTATAGTTCAATGAGGTGAATAATTAGAAGGCCACCGAAGTCACAATTAATGGCTGTTATTAATAAGTTATTAGAAACAACTGAAGAAAATGTTTTTTATAAAAGAGGAGTAATGAATATAGTAAGAGACCTGGTAGGTTTTGAAAGGCTTATAAGTTAGTTACTGTGACACCATAAAATGCCAACGGTACCCTCATTTGAATCAAAACTCTTTGAGAGAGGGGCAGTTTCTACTCTTCAAACCTAACACCAAACTTGACATGAAAAAGTCACCTGTAAATGTCTATATCAGTGGCCATCAGTTGAATTGATGGTATTCTATATCCATTTCGATAAATTCACTGTAGTGAGCACCTTTAAAAGATAGTAGTGCAATAAATATCTCCACTCAAACTATGTCTCCATTTCTTCTGAATAAATTTACTGGTAAAAATGATCCATCTTCTTCAACTTAATGAAGAGATATTTTATTGGAGAAACAAATGGAGTGTGGAGAGCTGCGCAGTGCCATGCCTTTAAGAGGGGGCTGGCTTCTGCCTTCTGCTAGCCCAATAGCAAGTGCTCTCAGGGACACAAGTCCTCAATTGGCTAAGGCTGATCATCTGGCTGGCTTATGTGGACCTATCTGCTGTCACCACATGGCTTACTGGGATTGGTTGGCCTAGGACTGTTTGGCCTATGGGCTGGCTTTCCCTGTGTTCTATTAGTGAGAGTCAGTTGGTCAGGGGCAGTTAGGGTCAGGGGCAGTTAGAGTCAGGGGCAGTTAGAGTCAGAGGCAGTTAGTGAGGGCCAGGGAGTGAGGGGGAGGGAGACAGGGTGAGTTAGGTAGAGTTAGGTTAGAGTTAGACAGGGTCAGTTAGAGTTAGTCAGAGTAAGGGAGTCAGAGTTATCCAGGAGGATTTAGGGTAGACTAGTCAGAAGAAATATATTCAAAGGTTTCCTGAATAAACTGTTAAAGGAAGAGCTTGGGAGTCATGTCCTTCTTGCTGGGCGAGAGGCGCACGACAATGGAGCCAATATCCTCCATGCATTTTGATGGCAGTCTTATAAAACCATTGCTTACTATTATATTCTTGGAATTATTTTCAAAAATTGAAGATATATATCTTGAAGAGAGAATTCTGCATGGTTGAGAATTCAAATTCCTTCAGTTAAGATCTGAGAATCCTAGATCCAAACATCAGTAAGTTTCGGAAGATATTCTGTAAAATGGCTTTGGTGGAGTTGGGTCTAGATGCGGGAAGATATTTATTCTATTTGAAGGAACATAAAAATTCTAACAGACTGAACTCCTGAAAATTCAGAAAAAAAAAAAAAAAAAAAGCCGTTTAAATCCCTGTTTCTGATTCTTTTGTCTAAGCTTTCCTCATGGAAGATTCAAAATACTAGATACATTAATCTTTAATTAATTTATTTTTTTACACTCCATATTTTATTCCCCCCATTCATCCTCTGACTGTTCCACATCTCATACCTCCTCCCCACCCACCTGTCTCCAAGTGGATGTCCCCAATCCTTATTCCACTTGACTGCTAATCTCCCTGGGGCCTCCAGTCTCTTGAGGGTTAGGTGCATCATCTCTGAGGGAACACAGACTGGGAGTCCTCTACTGTATATGTGTTGGGGCCTCATATAAGCTGGTGTGTGCTGTCTGTTTGGTGGGCCAGTGCCTGAGAGGTCTCAGGGGTCCAGATTAATTGAAACTGCTGGTCCTCCTAGAAGATCACCCTTCTCCTAAACTTCTTTCAGCCTTCCTTAATTCAAGAACAGAGGTTAGCAGCTCTGTCCATTGGATGGGTACAAATATCTGCATCTGAGTCTTTCAGCTGCTTGTTGGGTCTTTCTGAGGGCAGAAAATATTAGCATGAAAAAGTTGGAAAGTTACTGATCTGGCACACATTTTGGCCTCCCAGAGAGCATACAGGATGCAGTTTTGCAAGACAGGGCAATGATAACAATTATTTTTTTTTAAATGGAAGGCAAAGGAGTGAGCCATTGAGATCTTCTTCAAAAGTTTGAAAGTTGTTTAAAGTTGTCTAAGGCCTACCAAAGTGATTCCTATCTCAGGGCTCCTCATATGCTCCCTACTCCTCTCAAGTCTGGAAGATTTGCAATAGTTCTTCTCCCTCTCTGGCCCTCCTCCCAGACACTAAAATAGGATTTTGTTTAAGAGAAATATATCATTTAATTCCCTCTCTTAATGTTAATCTCCAAGAAAGAGTCAAAAGAACAGAAGACATTGAAATTAGGTCAAAGTTAGTTCCTGACCATTTATACATGAAAATAACAGCTGGTTGAATGATGATCATGCAAAAAGGAAAGAACATGGATGTAAACGAACATATGCAAGTTATGCCTACATACAGAAGTTATTACTGAGTCATGAAAGAGTGCAGCTATCCTTAAAACCTGTGGCTAAGCATGGGCAAGGAAAATTAAGAATCCAGAGACTGTAAGTGGCAGATATCCCTTATTAAAACTAAGTTAGAGAATGCTTAGAAAAAAGATATTAGGAATTAACATCAATGGTTTATTTGTCAGAACTCAAGGCACTTCATACTTCTGATTCATTGTAGAAGTTTAGATATTGTCCAGTCAAAGTGGATATCAGATGTTCTTAGAGCTTCTAACACCAGAATACTTATAAGCATAGGAACTATTGGAATGGTCTTTACTGGCTAGTGAATATGGCATAGCTATTAAGTATGCTTTTACCTGTAAATTTTGCTATTAGACAAATTGCATGGGTAAATAGTGTTATAATTGTGTTATGTGTTATAATATTTATTAATATATTTTAAAATCTGACTTGCTGGATATTTCAATATGGCCTGAAGATCAATATGTGACCATATCCGATCTCTAACCATCAATCCTGTAGCCTCACATTACCAAATGTTGAAAATAATCTCAGAAGTCAACTATTGCCTCGTTTTCTAATTATATGAGTGTATTTTAGTGTTTTCAACACTAGAGCATCCATCATGATGTTCTCTAATTGAATATAAATACTATGAGATCCTCAAGCATATGTTGAGGTAACACATAAATAATAAACTCAAATTTTACTTAAAAGATCACAGGCAAAAGGAAACCATTTTGATGAATTTTATTCTTTAAAAAAGATATTTATATTGTTTCTTGTTAGAAAAAATGATGATTGAAGAGTGATGATAAGTTTGATAAAACGCAAAAAATGAGATGGTTAAAGGGCTTTTATGGACAGTTTATAAGAATAAGATATATATTTACAAATAACCACTTCATTTTTAGCATTTACTTACATGATATCTGTGTTTTGGGGTTTATTAACTAGAATATTAACTAGAACTAAGTTATAGAAGGAGACAGATTAAATGTAGAAGTGCTAGAAATGTTAGAAATGTTTAATCACAGATTGTTACAAAAATCAGATTGAGATTATTCAGGGTAACAGGATAGATTAAAATAGAAATATACCCATCAATATATAGCAGAGTTGTTAAATATATGTGCAAGAACCTTAAGAGCAATAATGAAAGACAAAGGATGAGACAATCAGCAAAGAGGAAGAGACCAGGCCTGTGGTGACACGGAAGCCAATGATGATGTGCTCTGTGGAGAAATGACTGCATTAAGCATTGCTCAGCACTGGAGAAGCCTCTCCAGATGATCATGCAAACCATAGCACATGGAAGGGTGAACATGATGCTATCAATCACCAGGAATAGATGGGATGTGTAGTCAAAGTTTTTAAAGATCAAGCTAGATGGGGTAATAGTTAAAATGTTCATCAAAAAGGACATTTTAGTGACCACACAAAGGGTAATTTTAGAAACTTGATAATGAGGAATGTTCAGGGACAAAAAGATAAGAAAGATAGTCTAGGGCAGTGAGGATGGAGTGGGTAAGTGGGTGGAGGAGCATCCTCATAGAGGCCAAGGAGAGGGGGAAAAGGGTGATGGGATGGAGGTCTGTTGAGGAAAAACTGGGAAGGGGATATAATTAGAAATGCAAATGAATAAAATGATTAATAATTTTAAAAAAACAACTCAGAAACCTAGAAACCACATACAAACCAAAGATTATGGACTGGGGCTAAAAGAAGGAATGTTGAAAGGGCAGGAGATGTGAAAGTGTACAGAACAAAGCTTCTCACTATTTAAAACTGACTCTGAAATACTGGAAAAGGTAAAAGACTTTTTTGAGCCAGGTTGATAGATGCATAGATGTAGAAAAGATGTGCATCTCAATATAAGCCCAAGCTGGGATAAACAATGAAGCTTAGATACCTAAAATCACTGAGATAATCTAGACCCAACTATCTGAAGGCCTAAGCATCAGAGAAACATTATAAGTTCTTGAGCACTTAATAAAATGGAAGAAAATGTTAAAATATGACTGATCTTGTAAGTGAGAGTAGCCCAATAAACTAAAATAATAATTATGAGCATTAATGATTACCACTATACCTAAAATGCAAATTAATACTGTTGAAAGTTTACTAAATAGGCAAGATTCCAGTCTAATTCTGGTTATGATGGATCAAGAATTGTTTTAAATATTTTCTACATTCTGACTTGATCCTCAAATAATCCTATGAGATAAAAATTACTGCTTCCTTTTACAAACTGTCACTGAGACAGTTTTGAGAAAGCTAAGAGAATCTTTCAGGTCATTGCTAGGAATGAGATGTTGAGCCCAATAGAAGCATGCCCTCAGTCAACATTGTATAGTATGATATGGAGACCTTAGTTCCTGAGTTTTTAAATCTTTTCCAGCTTAATTGAAAAGCAAATTTATTTAATAAAAGAAAAGAAAGATAGTAGTCGTGATGTACAGATAATTCTAAACGCATGAAGAAGAGAACAAGCTGACATATAGGCTGTTGGTACAAACACAGGAGTGTGTTCATTTAGTTATGTATTGGTGTATTTATGTGTATGCTATGCATGTGTATGCATTTTTCCACATCAGGCACCAGAAAAATGCAAATAAAGGCCGCATTGACATTCCATCTCACACCATTCTTTTCTTACTGAAACAACTAAGCTACTGTTTCTGCCTTCTAAATCAACACATGCAGCAATCACAGTGTAAGATAGTCTGTGCCCAGGAGACAAAAAGTATAAAACTGAAAAATCACCCTGGGCTTCCAAAGACTGAGAATCTGTATTTCACAAGTGTATATTTTAGTGCTGTGAACCTGTACAGTGTCATTTGGAATATTTTGTCCTTTCTTCTAGAGCAATAATTTAGCACCTTGGGCATGTTAAAGTTCTCAATGTCTTTTGAACCTAGCACGCTATTGATTTGGCATGAGCGCCTATCCCAAGGGCAATAAAGCTTATCAACCTGACTAGGAAATATCCATTAATTTCTATTCTCAGGAGTATTGGGCATGCAAAGGAAACAGAATTCATAAGAGCATGAATAGATACATTGTAGAATGTGGGATTTTCTATCTTGTATCAACTAGGTATAGGTTGATAATCTTAGGACATAGATATATGACCTAAGGTAAGCTTGAAAGTATCTTGGTTTCATGTCAGTATTTGTTGTAATAATAAAAATAAGCATCCGAGATAGTTAGAACAATGTATAGAATGTAGTTGAGGTACACTACAGTAGTTTAGGTTTAGTTTTTAAATAATAAATTCGGAAATTTCTTTAAAAAAAAGATAGATTATTTTATTTACTTACATTCCAAATGTTATCCTCCTTTGTTGTCTCCTCCCCCAGCTTCTTCAAACCTGGTTGCCATGGAGGCAGGACATCTCCAGCTAGGCTGGCTCTTTTTGTTATGCAACTGCTGCCACCCTCCTCTAAGTCTCTGCTGCCAGCCTGCCCAGAGCTGCCCAGAAGTTCCCAGAAGACCGCAGCTGCATGTGGTCTCCAAGATGTGATTTACTGTAATAATGAGAAACAAGAGATAATTATATCAAATTATATATTGTTATTTTATTGTTTTTATCACACCTTTTCCTCCTCCTCATCTTTCTAATTCACAATCTGTGAAATCACGAGTGTGTATGAGTTTTCATTTCGGTTGAGCCAGTGTGGGTGCATACCACATGTGACCAGGTGTCCATGGAGAACAGTAGAGGGAATCAGATTTCCTGAAGGTGGATTTACAGGATACTGGGAAATACCAACATAGATACTCAGACCCATATTCCTCAGGTTATCTGGAAGAGCATGGTGCTTTCTAGTGCTAAAGCATCTCTACAGACACAAGATACTGATTTGTAACTTGTTTGTGACATTCAAGCAAATTTACAATCATGACTTTCTCTTCTAAATTTAAGAAGGAGGTATTTTGCAGAAACAAAAAAACTTTGTACTCTGCAGACAAGATTATTTATTTTACTTTCAAAATGTGGCTTTACATATAAAAACAATACTTGGAAGGCATAGAGTTAAAGCAGTGTTAAAAAATAAAATACTAAGTGGTAAATGAAAATATGGAAGGAGAGGGAGTTAGGGGAAAGAATGAGTATAAAACAAAACAATTCATAATGATAGAAGGTTGTTTTCTGATAAATAGTGCTGATTCTGCACAGTAAAAAGGAAATAATGTAAATGAAATTGTGGAGAGCAAGAGATGCTTGTACATACAGATAAGCACCGGAGAAGCTAGGAAATGTAAACACACAGGGTTGTCTCTTCAAAAGAAGGAGATGTTTACCTGTATTTCACCCAGAACGCTGGGAAAGCATGTAGTTTCCAACCTAGTAATCTTTGATTATCCATAGGGCAAAGGCTTCCTGGAATCCCTCAGAATTATGTTTGTTTATCCCAGGTTTTGCCCCCTAAATCTGTTCCATTGCTTCTTAGTTAATAAAACGCATTCTTACCAAAGAAGATACATGTTCTTTACAACAGCATAAGTAATTTCTGTGTTATCTGGAGGGATAAGCCAATCCTAACTCCAACAGGCATCATGCTTCCCTCAGTCATTCTCCCTAGACTCCTATCTTGGTCATTGTTTTGAGTCAACAGGACCCATCTTTATAGAGGATGCCATATGTTGTTTGTAAAGCGTTTCAATGGAAACATGTCTTAAGTGTTGTGGTACACATGCGGCTGAGTTAATTTTCATAAGGAAATAAGAAGGCATAAAATACTCTGGAGCTAGAGTTTTAGGTGGTTACAAGCTGCCTGGATGGTATAGAGCCAAATCCAGGTCCTCTGCAAGAACAGCAGATGCTCTTAATCACAGAGATGTTTTTGTTTTGTTTTGTTTTTTTGTTTTTTTCCAGCCTGGAGATTGTTTAATTCTTTAAACACATTTACAAAATAAGTTATCTAATATTTTTGCTGTTTGGGAAGAGAAATTTAACTAAGGTTATGAAAATTATAAAAATTTAGTCAATGAGTTATGATTATGCTCCAATTAATACCACAGCCTTTAGGATAGTTATGATTCTTGAGAGAGTGTCCTTTGATGCTGACTACTTTAAAAAATAATTATTCAATAATTAAATTTAACAAACAACTTAAAATTTATTGAAGAATATTTATAATCTTGAAACACAATGCAACATGTATTATGGTCTTATTATGTCTATAGTAGACAATGTGGGTGGAACTAAATTTAAAGACAATACCCCTGAGAAATACAAGACAAGTAGGTAGGTAACAAAAATAACACTGAATGGAATGCAATACAGTTCTTGTCCTTAATGTGGAGGGATAAAGATTTCTCTCTGTTGTAAAATAAGTTTGTTCAGAACCTAGAAAATATAGAATACATGGCATCTCACAACAGATAAAATATTTGGATTAAAATTCTAACTCTACAGGAAGTTTCTAAAATATACATTATACAGTGTAGATATTTGTCAATGGGTAGCTGTCTAAGGAATAAGTTAGAAAATAACCTTAAAAACTCAGAAGATACAAACACTCCTTACAAATTTCTACAAAGTGAATCCACACAGGACGAAAGCTGCACAGAGAGCAAGAGGAGCATCGCTAGGAACCTTGCTCATAATGATCAGAATCTGAGTTGGAAAAGATGAGCAAATATCTTGGAGATGGAGAGGAAGAAGGTCAGACCACCAGAGACTTCAGAATCCTCCAAGCAAACTCCTGTTCATTTGTTGACTTGTATAACAGTTATCACTTATCATTTTGTTTTGTTAGAGTAAAACTGACCCAGAATTTTAGTTGATATACTTTGTGAAATGTAATGTGTATTTTATAGATCTGTTCATTGTTGGAAGGTAGCATGTTTATATCACACACACACACACACACACACACACACACACACACAAAGCAAAAACAACAACAACAAAAACAAAACCCTCCAAAACAAAAACAAACAAACAACCCCCCCCCCCCATTCAGAGTGATGACTATAGGATGAACTTACTTTCTCTTTCAGGCTATTCACAGTCGGCAGATTTTTGGTGAATAGCAGTCAGTCTTCTTTTATGATGTTTTATGATGAACTTTATTTTAAACAGGTAAAATCTTAACTGTGTGGAATGGATTTGTAGAAAGCATAAAGCATTATATTTTGAAGAGATTCGCCTGTGAGGCAGGGAAAAGATGACGAGATATGGGAATATGCTACATCCTTCATTTCTCTGTTGGGATGAAATAGTTACATAATTGAATTTTTTGTTAAATTATTTAAAATATTATCTTACTGCATCAACTTCTATCTCCAGGTATTTCTTTGACAGTAAATCCAAAGGTGACAATTCAAATACTCAAATGAACTATGTGAACAACATGGCTTTAGGAAAACTCTGCTTAGAATCTATGGAAGGGAATAATTATTTGAAACCCTAATAATTTAAATTGCAAAACAAAATAATATACATCTTAAGATTTGTAAAACAACAGAAATATTGTCACGTATTTAATGTGTAGAATTTATTAAGGTAACATATCTAAGAAATGACATGCAATATCATATTTTTAAATTATATTTTCCTAATCACTAGAGTTTTATTCACTTTTTGAAATGTCTGTTTAGAGTGCCTGCACTGTTCTTACAAAGGAATAAGAGTTCACATGGTCAAACTGACTTTTCCACAGCTGTGTTCAAGCACATCAACATCTCAACAGAAAATAAAATATACTCAAGCTTCCATTTCTCTGCTTCACTATCCTAATCCCATGCTTCTTCTCATGCAGCTCTTCAAAAGCACTTCGAATTTCATGATACTCTTTTGGATCCCAAACCTGAGCCTTTACGTGGTGGATTAATGAATTCAACATACCAAAGTTCTAATTTTAAATCACACTGTAATGATTTCTGGAACAATTTACATAATAAATGCAAGACAGATTTATGAAGTTTACACATACATTGAGCTTTTCAATACTATATTTTCAGTGAATTCTAAGCAATCTGTGACAATCAGTTTGGGATAAATAAACGGCCTCTTGTTAATTTATACAAATTACTTTAATGTATTTTTATAGACATAAATTATCAACAACATAATTTGGCCATAATACATATATATTAGTATATATGTATACATGCATATGTGTATATGTATTGCACATAGTGGTAGAAGAATAAAACTTGGAATTATTAAAAGAATAGAAAGTCATCATAATTTATCTTTACTTCAGTCCCTTTCCCTTTGTGTTTAATATTTTACACAGATTTTCTTGAAACTGCAAAGTTAATGTGGTTCCTGGGCATTTCAGAAGTGGCCCCACTATGGAAAGGTTATATTCTGACTAATGTTCTTTAATTCTTGAATCTTAGAAATGAATTGGAGAGAGAAATCGAATGCATGCAGAGCCGTGACAGTGCTGACAAGCGGAGAATGTTCTGTTTGGCATAGCTAAAGAAATGAAAAAGTATTTACCTTCTAGAAGCAATGGCTCAGTTCAGATAAGAGTTACTCAGAGATATTGTTGTTAAAAGATTATTCCAAATCACCAGAGAACCCAAGAATAGGGGAGATAAAGAATCTAACAAATGTATCAGTAGGTGTATTCTAAATGTGGATAGACAATGTAGTGAATACTGATACACAGTCACTGAATATGAAATAGAAGCTAAATATTAAGCCATTCTCCAATCAAATACTGAGGAAAATTTGATGTCTGCAGTTAGTATAATCATATATAGAATTTGAAGTGTTTTTGATTCAGGTGCTTTAAAGGTTCCAGTTCTATGAATGTGATACTGTTGCCTTCAGAAGTCAAGCAGTTCAGTGGATACTGTAACTATGGTGAGTGGCTTTTGCATTTTATGATTTATGTCTAATGAAGAAAAGCAAAAGTCTTTTAGTGTCAAGCAAAACTAAGGTGAATTCTCTTTCTTTTATTACAAAGTGAGTGTATCCTTATCATGTTTAATTTATTTGAGTCTTCACTTATCCAGGCTCAAATACGGTAATTAAGTGCATCTCCTACTTATTATTAAGGGTTAGGTAAGATGATATATGGAGTGAGTACTGACCTAAAATGGTATTGGAAACAAGAGACAGAGTATAGTGTTAACAAGTACAATTTCCCTAACACTGATGGCAGCCCTAAGACTCTTTCTTTGGCATTCTTCATGATCTCTTCCACCTAATAAGGAGGAATTACCCTGACTCATCTCACATGACAAAGTCCAGGCTCCATTGGGTATAATTGGACTGCCTCAAATCACTGGATTTAGAGAGAGTTAAAAGGAATCTGAACTCAAGGGTTCTTTTTTTTTTTTTCAGCTAGGAATAAAGCATACTCAAGTTTTACTCTGTACTTAGACAACACACACAGCCCTGTATTAGCTCCATTTTCAAATTCCCTTTGACAGAAGAAAGCCTTGCACTGCACTGAATTCCAAAGCAGATTACATAAAACAATTCTTTACATTTTTGCTTTTTATTTATTCATTTTAAGGTGTTGAGAGGTTGGCTCTTTCTTTCTCCTTTGTCATCTTCTCCAAGCTATTGACATTTAACATGCACACAGGAGAAAGCAGCGCTGGTGATTTCTATATTCAGATCTTAAAAACTCCAAAGTCAAGAAAGAAAACCTGAAAGTCTGCTGGGAGCAACTGTGGTTACAGTAGAGATCACAGACATTGGCTAGCAGGAAATCTAAGCACAGCAAGACAAGGGAGGCCTGGAGTGTGTTGGAAGATGAGAATAAAAGGGGAAAGGAAGACAAAGGCCTCTGAAACAGGTGCATTCACTTGCTTATGAGTCCAAGGAGAACAGTAAATACAATTTGCAAAATAAATCTACAAATAACCATATATAGTACGCAGAACTCTTTCAAAATTCAGATGTTCTGTTGTTTGTTCTGTGTATAGTGGTCAGCCCTGAAATTATATACACACAAGCAACAAAAATGGACTCATCAGGTTATATTCATAAGTATATATATATATATATATATATATATATATATATATATATATATATATATATATACACACACACACATATACACACACACATACACACAATTCTATATATAATTCTCCTTCCATTTGGGAAGGAGAAGAAAGCAATCACAATGAGTAGGGAGGGAGGGAACTGGGAGGGAAAGTGGATGGGGGGTGGGGCAAGAGAGGGGAACCTGATCTGGTATTGGCTGAGGGAAAAGGACTGAAGCCCTTGCCAGCAGAAAGAAAAGAAACAGGCAACCTCTTGAGGTAGGTGGTTTGGTGGACCCTCCAGAATGCATCAGAGACCTGGAAGCTGAGAGACACTCAAGACTAAAAGGGAGGGACCTTAGATGAAATGCCCTGTATTGGGGAGAGGGAACTTATAGAGTCCACCTGCAGCAGGAAGACAGGGCATCAAGTGAGGGAAGGCGTTGCCATTCCACAGTCAAAACTCTGACCCATATTTGTTCCTGTCTGAAAGAACTGCAGGGATAGAAATAGAGAGAAGTCTGAGGAAAAGAAGGTCCAGCGACAGGCCCAAAGTGGAATCCAGCTCAGAGGTCCCAAGGCCTGACACTATTATTGAGGCTATGGAGCACTCATAAAAAGGGACCTAGCATGACCACACTTCAGAAGTCCCAACAAGCAGCTGAAAGAGTCATATGCAGGTATTTGCACCTAATCAATGGACAGAAGCAGCTGACCTCTGTTGTTGAATTAGGGAAGGCTGAAAGAAGCTGAGAAGGTAGGTAACCCTGTAGGGGACCAGCAATCTTAATTAACCTGAACCCGCAATATCTCTCAAACTCTGGACCATTAAAGAGGCAGCATACACCACCTTATATGAGGCCCCCAACACATATACAGCAGAGGACTGCCAGGTCTGGGTTCAGTTAGAGAAGATGCACCTAAACCTAAGAAACTGGGTGGCCCCTGGGATTTGTAGGTATGGTTGGTGGGGGCGGGTGGAGGATGGGACATGCTCATGGAGACAGGGGGGTGGGAAGGAGGTATGAGATGTGGGACAGTTGGAGGGTAGACTGGATAGGGGAAATAAGATCTGTTGTGTAAATAAATACAAAAAATAAAGATTTTGTACCACAAAAAAAGGAAGTTTAAAATTATATATCTATTTAATCAACAAATTTCCAACTTAAAAGACACCCAAAACTGTATTATTTCTGTTTTTGTCTTCTGGTTACTGTTGTCTTTTTAAATACAGGAATTATATTTTTAAGTTTTTCATTTATTTTTTTAAGATTGTTCTATAACTAAGTCATTTTCCTCTTCCATATCCTCCCTCCAAACTCTCCCACATGCTCATCCTTAGTGTGTTTCAAATTCAGGGTCTCTTTTTGCATTGTTGTTTCATGCGCACACACACACACACACACACACACACACATATATATATATATATATATATATATATATATATATATATATATATATATACACACACACACAAATAATCCTAAATAAAAAATTAAAAAAAAAAAAAACCTTATAAGCCTGTATAATGCTAGTAATATGTGTATTTTCAGGTCTGTCCATTTGGTATTGGATAATTAACCGGTGTTCTCCTCCCTTGGGAAGTTTATTTTTCCTTCTCTACATTTCTGTCCTGTAGGTCATCATGTCGGGTCAATGCCTCAAGGGGTTTCCATCTTCTACTTTGGTGCCTTCTAAAGAAAGTATCTTTAATTTTTGTTGAATATTTTTTGTCTGACTCGATAAAAGCATACATGTGAAGCTGGAGAGTAATATCTTTCTGTTCTCTCCAGCAATTTTCTGTTATGACCACATAATGGTTCACCATGGCCTATTAAACACCTGTATCCTTTTGTGCCAGAAATTGGGATCCATTTTCACAAGCAGCTAAGTTTTATTGTCATTTTATTTCTGTCTAAATTTCATTTGCTATAAAGCAGTCACATATGATATTAATTGTCTTCCAGATACATCAAAATACCTGAGATGTGAAGAGAATTTCATACAAAGTCATAGACATTGATAGCATTTACTGTGTCTTTCTTCAAGTTTCCCCTTAGATACATTAGAATGTCACATTTGGTTTGGAATTTAACATACAAGAAATGCATGAAGATAGGAAATGTTTGCTTCATGTCTAATAAATTCAAGTGTATCATCCAACACTGTGGATGAGAGCACACTGCTAAATCGATATCTAAGAAAGACATGAATGTTGGGATTAGTCTTGGTAAACTGAGGCAGTTTGCCAGATTACATGTCATTTTATCCCCTAGGAAATGTAAAACACTTTGGATATATGCTAACATTCTTTTTTTTAAAATAAAATTTGTGTTTAATTTTTTCATTGTACATAATAACAAGAAAAGATCAAAGTTGAATGAGAGACCCTTGACAAAGTTTCATGGAATGAATATTCACTAGATAAAATACTTTAAAGTTACCCATGTGTTTGTTTCCTTTCAGTACAAGACTTTCTCTTTTTTTTCTTTATATTATAGATTTATAGAGTTTCCTGTAAATTATATTCTTTTTATTTATTATTAGATGATTTATTCATTTACATTTCAAGTGTTATCCCATAAGTCCCCTATACCCTCCCCCCACCCTGCTCCCCTACCCACCCACTCCCACTACTTGGCCCTGGCATTCCCCTGTACTGGAGCATATAAACATTATGCTAACATTCTTGTACTTTCATAGTAAATCACAGATTTATCCTTCCCTAATAATCTAATTATTTTTTACATTTGATTTTAGATCCTTTGAAGAGAAAGGGAAAACATGTTGGGTGATACTAGAGATTGAGCTAAGTTTATATCTATATTTACCATATGTGCATATGTGTGTGCATGTGCGTGTGCGTGTGTGTGTGTGTGTGTGTGTGTGTTTGTGTGTGTGTGTGTGTGTTTGTGTGTGTGTGTGTGTGTGTGTGTGTGTGTGTGTGTATGTAGATCATTGAGGACATTTCTTTCTTCCTTAGATAAATACAATCAGAATTATTTATTTTCTTCACTTAGTAAATTGCCAATTTTGTGGTAGTTACAATTTCCAAAGAAAACGCCATCCTCTGTTCCTGTAAATTACTTGTGATGCTCTTTTCCTTTGTAAATATACAAATAGCATTTCGTCAGACATGTACTACCACCATCACGTATGCATTTCTGAAATTTTCAGTTTTCTAACATTCAGTACTATACTTGATCAATTGAAATGCTCCTATTTTCTATGAATTATGTGAATTACTTTAGAGCAATGACTATCAGTTACTCATGATGCATGTATTCCAGAGTATAGACTAAATATGTGTCAGTATGTATTAGTAAATTAATAAAAATATTTGTTGGAAATTAATTTTTAACAATGAGGGGTATTTGAAGTACATTTTCAATGAAAAAACCATAAATACCCCAACAAATATTTTTGTTATAATTCTAAAACCTCAAATTATTTTTACTACTGAACATTCATATTGGAAAGGCCTAAAGCATATCATTTTGCAGAAAAACTTATGTACATTGACAAATGACATTTTCAGGAACTCACATTGGACAGGTCAATTCATTTTAGTGAAATTTGGGAACATCTGTTGGCAATAATTTCTAATGACTTCATTTGATTCTGACACATTATTGCCTAACCCCATTATCTGAACCCATCTGTGTGAATGGCATGGAGCCCTCCAGCAATATGGCAAGCTCTTGGCATCTTGGCAAAGGTAGAAGTAGAGAACGAAGATAGTAGAGCTGGCCAAAAGCAATGCTAAAGCCAGGCTCTTCTGGGGCAGCAGCCTGATCGCCTCTCAGATATGCCCTTTTTTACATATGTCAACACTCGGGGGCAAACACAGTACAACAAAAGTCATTTTGATGCAAGTCATAAAATGAAGGCAAATAAAGGTAGCGTAATGGTACATTGTAAAAACTAGGAAATGAATGGAGTAAATGAAAATTTAAAAAGAAACTTTGATGGAATATTAGCAGTAATAACAACCCAGGATTTAAAAAACAAGCAAAACAAACAAACACAAGAATAACCTACTGTCTTGCATGTTTTAAATTTGAAAGAAAATCTTACCATGAAGCCCAGAATGCCCTGTGCTAAATTGTGTAGCACTTGCTATATAATATGTTGAACTTACAATATTTCTGTATTAGCTTTATTTGTGCTGGAACTACAGATCCTACCTGAACAGCTAGCCAAGTGAATGAACAAAACAAAGATTCCCTGAACTCAAAATGTATACCTCAGAAAATTGAAAATGAGAAAGAAGTGGCATGTTTATTTTTATTCCTAAAATCCATATCAAAGTTAACTCCTTACATTTTAAAGTAAGTTTTGAAAATGTAGAAATATCGTTTTTTGCTTAAAAATATCAATATATTTTTTTAAAAATTCTGTGACACAGTAGTTTGTTATGAGATCCATTTAAGCAAATCATAAAGATTTCTCTTTTAAGTTCATGTGAAATATTGTTAAGAGATTAAACTCGGAATCAAAGAGAGGTGTCTCTGAGCAATAATCCTTACATAGGAGGCACACAACTTCAGAGAGTGCTTTGGGAATGGTAAGAACAAAGCCCTGGGTAAGCAGAGCTATTCCTTGTCTTCTAGTATCCTTCAAAAAGGCAAGAGAAAGGGAAATAAAGAAAAGGGAGAGGCAGAAATGATATAAATGCAGGAAAGAAGAGGGGGAGAAGGGAAGGGGATAAAGTAAAGAAAATGAGAGGGGGGGAATAAACCATGATAGCAATGAGTGAAGAAATAAAAGATAGCATTGTGGTTATACAACATTCCCTTTATGTATTATCTATTCAAGAAATACAAACAAAAGCCACAGTGATTTACCTCTTCATAGTGAAAAATAAGGCATAATTATAGCACAAAAAGAGAAATAAATGAGCAAGACAACGCAAGGCGTTCACCTATAATAGAGAGAAAGCTGGGCTTCTCCGTACTGTAGACAGAAATGTGAAATTACAGAGCCAAGAAAGGATATTGCTCATAAGTTCCTGAAAATCAGAATATCAGAAGCTAAACCCACAATGTCTCACCAGCATGACTGCCCACGTGTGATGTAATCAAGGATGAGGCCAAAAGACTTACCAAAGTGGAAGGGGAAAAGCCAACCCTACATAATGAACTACAGGCAATTGAAGGATTGGAGAGGCAGCCCTTGCCAGGGAAGACCTCACCTTCCTACATACCTGCCTACATACAAATTAAATTATAATGGAGTGAAGAGGATAAACTTAGGAATGTAAATGGGTACACATATGAGACTTAGTGAAAAGGGAGCATGAGTTTGAAGGAAAGGAAGTAGTGTATGAGAAGATTTGGACAGAGCAAAGAAAAGAGATGTTGCTATTATATGTTATTATATTAATTTCTGAAATAAAAATTTTAAAACCTTTGCTATCATTGAAGAAAATGAAAAAAAAAAAAAGCATTGGCACAGAATACTGAGATTTTATTTATATTTGTAAAAAGAAAAGGTGGATGCTGGGCAGTGGTGGCTCACACCTTTAATCCCAGCATTTGGGAGGCAGAGGCAGCGGATTTCTGAGTTCGAGGCCAGCCTGGTCTACAAATCTAGTTCCAGGACAGCCAGGGCTATACAGAGAAAAAAAAAAAAATGTAAACCAGGGTAACTGCCCACCAGTGGATGAAGGACTAAGAAATTATGGTTGGATGAGAACTTCAGTGACATTAAACCTTTTAAAACGGTACCACTCTAATACTAACAAAAACATTAAATAGATAGAAGTCAGACATATATATATATATATTTGGTTCCAATTTTATTAATTATGAAGAATAGTCAGCATTTCTTGAAGTTTCCAGTAGGTACAAGAAAAGGAGAACAGTCACTGCATAAGATCTGAGACACAAACGGTCTAGAAATGAATTGTAACAACACTTGGAAATGATTGTTAGTGTGCATTAAACCAATATGCTATAAAATTAAATACAGTTAAAATATCAATTTTTTATATTTTTTATTTTATCACTAACAGTAATAAATAAGAAAATACAGTTAACATGAACGACTAGTGAGCCAATGAAATAAAATTTCCTTTAAAATCTGTAGATGGTCCATCTCACAGCTCAGATTCTATGGAAGGAGTAAAGGAAAGGACAGAAATCTGATCTAAATTAACATGAATCTCCAAGAGATGTGTGATGGACAGCTCAGACCATTCTGAATTGAATTTTTCTGGTCCTTTTAAAAGCTGTTAAGACAGAGAAAACTTTGTGATATTGTTTTACTGTATTTTCCTCTTGCTTTGACAAAATGTTCAGGCAAAGGATCTCAGCTGTATTGCCCACAATCTATCTTGGTGAGGAAATCAAGGCAGCAAGATGATGAAGCAGCCAGTCACATGACAACATCAATCAAAAAGTAGGCACTAAGGAGTGCAAATGCTTCGCCCACCCTTTATCTGCTCAGTTAGGATGGAGTTCTACACAAGGAAGGGAGCCACTCCCACTCCCACCTCAGATAGTGTTTTCAATGTGCACACGTGCACGCGCACATACACACACACACAACATATATGTATGTATAATACAATTATATATGCACATAACACATATGATATGCAAATATATAAAGTAATAATCTGAGGTAGAAGTTTCTGGATATGTCAGGTGCTACAGACTCAGAGTTTTGCTGATATAGACTCACAGGGTGAGGCCGACTCATCTGTTGTTTTGCTAAGACAAAACCCTATAGAAGGACAGGTGATGTTTTGAGAAAATGTAAATAGAACCCACAGGACAGTGACGGTGCACTTACATAGCTAGCTTTACAAAACGTCCTTGGTTTCAAGTCCTTCCCTTCACTGATATGACAGAGAACTTCTCCTGTTGTCCTGGTCACTCCCTCTGACTCCTGATGATTCAGCAGAGGCCTGGTGGTTTCTGGTGGATCATGCCAACTTTGCTGATTCAGGTTTGCTGTCCTGACACTACTGAACTGGACTGTTATCCTGATGAACGGAGATTCAAATCAGTCCCAAAGAACTACTTCTAAATACATTGACATCCCTTGCCCTATTTACCATCTTTTCTCCCCTACCTTTGAATGGTGGGCTAGAAAGAGGGTTGAGACATTTCAGGACACATATTAAAAGTAGGTTTTAAAAGAATCGAAGCCTACAGATAGATCAATGGAATAGAATTGAAGACCCAGAAATGAATCCACACACCTATGGACACTTGATCTTTGACAAGGGAGCTAAAACCATCCAGTGGAATAAGGACAGCATTTTCAACAAATGGTGCTGGCACAACTGGCAGTTATCATGTAGAAGAATGCGAATAGACACATTCTTATCCCCTTGTACAAAGCTTAAGTCTAAGTGGATCAAAGAACTCCACATAAAACCAGAGACACTGAAATTTATAGAGGAGAAAGTGGGGAAAACCCTCAAAGGTGTGGGCACAGGGGAAAGATTCCTAAACAGAACAGCAATGGCCTGTGTGGTCAGATTAAGAATTGACAAAGGAGACCTTATGAAATTGCAAAGCTTCTGTAAGGCAAAAGACACAGTCAGCAAGACAAAAAGGCCACCAACAGATTGAGAAAGGATTTTTACCAATCCCAAATCTGACAGGGGACTAATATCCAACATCTACAAAGAGCTAAAGAAGCTGGACTCCAGAAAAATGAATATCCCCATTAAAAAAATGGGGTACAGAGCTAAACAAAGAATTCTCAACTGAGGAATTCCAAATGGCTGAGAAATATCTGAAAAAATGTTCAACATCCTTAATCATCAGGGAAATGCAAATCAAAACAACACTGAGATTCCACCTCACACCAGTCAGAATGGCTAAGATCAAAAATTCAGGGGACAGCAGATGCTGGCAAGGATGTGGAGAAAGAGGAACACTCCTCCATTGCTGGTGAGATTGCAAGCTTGTACAACCACTCTGGAAGTCAGTCTGGTGTTTTCTCAGAAAACTGGACATAGTACTACCGAAAGATCCTGCAATACCTCTCTTGGGCATATACCCAGATGATGTTCCAACTGGTAAAAAGGATACATGTTCCACTATGTTCATAGCAGCCTTATTTATAATAGCCAGAAGTTGGAAAGAACCCAGATGTCCCTCAACAGAGGAATGGATACAGAAAATGTGGTACATTTACACAATGGAGTACTAGTCTGCTATTTAAAAAAACGAATTTATAAAATTCTTGGGCAAATAGATGAATCTGGAGGACATAATCATTAGTGAGGTAACCCAATCACAAAAGAAGTTATTGGACATGTGCTCACTGATAAATGGATATTAGCCCAGATACTTAGAACACCCAAGATACAATCTGCAAAACACATGAAAATCAAGAAGGAAGACCAACATGTGGATACTTCATTCCTCCTTTGAATAGGAAACAAAATACCCCTGAAAGGAGTTACAGAGACAAAGTTTAGAGCTAAGATGAAAGGATGGACCATACAGAGACTAACCCACCGGGGATCCATCCAATAATCAGTCACTAAACTCAGACACTATCGCACAGGACAGCAAGTGTTTACTGAAGGGACCCTGATATAACTGACTCCCACAGAAGTGGATGCTCACAGTCATCCATAAGAGGGAGCACAGGGCCCACATTGGAGAAGCTAGAGATAGAACCCCAGGAACTGAAGGGGTCTGCAACCCTAGAAGAGGAACAACAATATGAACTAATCAGAACCCCCAGCACTGGTGTCTCTAGCTCCATATGTAGCAGAAGATGGCCTAGTCGGCCATCATTGGGAGGAGAGGCCCCTTGGTACTGCAATCTTTATATGCCCTAATACAGGGGAATGCCAGGGCCAAGAAGTAGGAGTGGGTGGGCAGGTGAGCAGGGAGGGGAGAGAGGGGAGGGAATTTTCGGGATAGCAGTTGAAATGTAAATTAAGAAAATATCTAATAAATAAAAATGCTGAAAAAATAAAAAAGAATCGAAGCCTATAGTAAATTTCCTTCATTCCAGATTGTGGTTGTATAAATGGTGAATGTCCCCACTGGCTTGGGTGCTTGAACACTTGGCACCAGTGTTTAGAAGGTGGTGTAGCCTTGCTGGTAGTTATTCAGTAAGGGTCAGATTTCTACAACTATCCTGGCTACTTTTCTGTCTGCCCTGTGTGTGCAGGTGGATATGTGATATCTCGGCTTCCTGCTAGTGCTGCCATGCTTCAAAGAAACTCAGGTTGCCCTTGGTCATGTTGAATTTTGATGCAACAGCTATAAATGTGAATTATAGAAACATCCTCCCTGCTAATAAAATATTCAGACAACTGTTTCCACAAAACACAAGCTTAATTGGTCATAATACTACTCTCCTACCAAAAGGATCCTTGGGAAACACTAAACTTTCTATTCTCAAACAAAATACTATTTTCTTTTACGGAGAGCTACATACCCAAACTTAAACCTCACTACTGTAATTTTAAAAACTATTAAACCTGCACATAAGCAAATAGAGAGTATTTGAGATCACTTTAATATAAAGGATTGATCCATTAGCCAAAAGTGCTTATTAAATTATAAATTTCTCATAAAATATACAAAGAAGCATATCAGTTTGTTTTCACCAACACCACCAGCCTTTGAAAATATAGCCAAATATCAATGTTAGAAATAATAAAAAAGCATGACTGAAATTATATTTTATAAAAATCCTCAAGATCAAATTCTTACCAAAGAATGTATTTCAGCTGTGAGGATTTCATAAAAGACAATCCTAAGTTAAGTATTTCTAGGCCAATTTTAAGCTTCTGATACTACTTTATTCCCCAAAACTTGAAGAGTTGCTACCAGGACTAGGAAATATACTATAGGACCAGAATAACACAATGCATCCGTTATTCAATAATTGCTCAGACAACACGCTGAGGCTGGGTAGATCTTAGGAGTGAGTGGGAGCAGCAGTGGGAGAAGAGGGTTCAGGAGGATTGAAAGAACAGGGATGCAAGAGAAAAGAATCAAACAGACAATTGCAAGTTCCACCTATTTCCCACTATTGGCAAGACCAACTATGAATAAAGCAAGAGTCCATGGTTCACCCGCACTACCACCCATGAGCTTGAAAGGCCTGAAAGGACCTGCATTCATTTATCAGAACTTTTCTGGAAAAACCTCACTTATTTAGCTGTACTGTTAAACTGTAGTTTTGGCCTTCATTGTTAAGATCAATTTTTTAATTGATGAACTATTTGGGAGGATTTGTTGTAGAGTTTCGCTTCCTTGGAAGAGTATACTGTACCAGCAATTATTCAATCACAATAGTATTCAGAAATATTGATAAACCTCTGAGTTTTCATTGCAAAATTCTAAAGTAACAAAACAATCCATCTCCCTCAAATGGAAGGAAAGTGGCAATCACAGAACTGAAGTGATGGGGACCGCAGCTAAATATAGAGCACAAAGCCCATCCAGAGCCAAGCCGAAGTTATATTAGCATCGGTAGTCACATGCTTCACTTAAGAGAAAGAAATGTAGCTTCTAAAGCCATTATTTGGGCATATAATATAGTGGCACAGGAGGTAAGGTTTTGTCAGGTAATGATGAATAAAAGTATATATGTTATCCACAGCTGCTGTCTTTTTTAAACTACTGAAATTTGTGTTTAGCCTGATTTTATTTACAAAATAGAGATCATTGTAGTTTTAATCATATAAATGGCATCATTATGGAACACACTTTGGAAAATGCTAGAAAAGTCACAGGCCCTAGGGAAGAATCAATTACTATAAAGTTCTCCTCTGCTAAGTGAGGACAGTATTAAACCGACTCCTAATGACTTAGATGTAGAAATCTCTCAACTTTCAGTAGAGAAGTTTCCTGAGACTAACAACTGGTCAGGGTTCATTCAAGAGAACAGGAAAACAGAATGATCATCCATATGTAGAATATATATATATATATATATATATATATATATATATATATATATATATATATATATATATATCAATATCACTCACACAGTCCTTGAGTCTGGGATTATAATGAAAAGGGTGTCGAAGGATTATAACTACCAGTAGTGGCAGATGACTACAAAGGAGTTGGTTCCCAGACACAGAAAGGTAGCTATCCATGTGAATTCACAGTGATTATAAAAGCATACACAAGTCTGGCTCAAGCTTAATCCAGATACCCAGTCTAGCCAAGGAGCTACTGAAAGAAAGTTAGTGTGCATACCATAAGTCACCTATACATTAGTAAATGCCACACATCCAAGATATCATATATGGTATTGACATATACATTTATTTTTATGTTTATATATATTTACATATATTTGTATTATATATATTAACATACATAAAATATGTAATATGTTTTATTTTATATGATATATAATTGTATATGATATATTTACATATATGCTATACATATACAATTTTTATTTAAATATATATAAAATATATAAATATGTATTAATAATTTTATTTATAAATATAGAATTATATTTATATTACATATATTTTTAAAAGACTAGAAATTTGATTGGGTAGAAAAATGGTGATGGATCTAGAAAGAGTTGTGGAGGAGATTAAGTAAGATAAACATATATTATAAAAGATTCTCAGAGAACTAATAAAAATGAGAAAAAATAATATTGTCATTAACTATTACATATATAGTACACATACACTATTATTTGATTTGAGTTTATTTTACTTGCATATTCACTTGCATATTACTGGTGGTAAGTACCAGTATGAAAAAACTAATGTACTTCCTGGCATGAACAAAAAATAATATACCATTCTTAAATCTCAGATTGTATCTACACAGTATCTATCTATAGAAGGTTAATTTCTTCTCATGTAATATCATTATTTAGAGAAAATATTTGAATGTCTCCTTCCTTCATATTGTCTTGGAAAAATGAGTTGGTCTCCCGTAGCTAGCATCTTTATTTATACTTATACACAAAGGAAATGTGCTTAAAATTACACTGAGACCTTTTTTGCACTTGCAGAGTAGTGTGGCAATTATCTTTGTTTCCTGACAAGCATGATTATTCCCAAGTTGTTCATACTTTTAAAACTATCATATAGTCATAAAAAGTATAAAACAGCTTCAGTCAATGAACGAAGATAAAAGATTTCTCCTGGATGAGAAGAGTATTAAGTAGTGTTCTTGACTCTCTAGAGACAGTATGTTTTACCTTAAAGAAAATGACTCACAAATACTATGAGTACTTTCTGTAATAAAAACATGAAATTGATTCAGAAAAAGTGGCTTATTTACACGATGGAATACTATTCAGGTATTAAGAATGAGGACATAATAAGTTTTGCAGGAAAATGTATGGAACCAGAGAATCTCATCCTGAGTGAGGTAACTCAGAACCAAAAGTACATGCATGCTGTATACTCACTAATCATGGATATTAACCAAAAAAGTACAGAATACCCAGGACATAATCAAAAAAAGTAAAGAAAGTTAACCTGTCAAAGGCCCTAAATGACATTTCAACCCCACTTGGAAGGGAGAAGAAAGCAGAGGGCAATGGGAGTGATTGAAGTGGGTGGGAGAGGGAAGAGTGGAGAGCAGGAAAAAAGGGGGAAAGTGAAGTATTCTGGGGGACCAGGAGTGAAACTCTGAGGGTCAACAGAATGAATGGAAAAATATATAATCTTGGGAGGAAGGAGGTGGGGGGACCCTCTAGAATGTATCAGAGACCTGGGAAAGTAATAGACTCTCAAAACTCAAAGGGAAGGACCTTAGATGAAATGTGCTATAGTGGGGAGAGGGAACTTGTACAGTCCACCTCCAGCAGGAAGACAGGGCATCACGTGAGGGATAGGGTTGCCATCCCACCCCATAATTATTCTTGTCTGAAGGAACTGCAGAGACAAAAATGGAGAAAAGCCTGAGGGAAAGGGGGTCCAGTGACTGGCCCAAGTTGAAGTCAATCTCAAGGAGAGGTTCCAAGACCTGACACTATTACTGATGCTATAATATACATAAGACAGGAGCCTACTATAGCTGCCCTCTGTGATGCCCAACAAGCAACTGACTGAGACTGAAGCAGATACTTACATCCAATCAATGGTCTGAAGTTGGGGGCCCCTGTGGTTTAATTAAGGAAGAAGTCGAGGAGGAAGGAGACCCCATAGGAAAATATGCAATCTCAACAGATCTGTACTCCCAATATCTCTCCGACAATGAGCAAACAACCAGGTACCATACACAAGCTGATAAGAGGCCCCTGACAGATATACAGCAGAAGACTGCCTTGTCTGGCCTCATTGAGAAAAGATGCACCTAACCCTTGAAAGATTTCCAACTCTAGGGAATGGTAAGGCCTGGCAGGGTAGGGATCATGGGGATGTTGAAGTGTGGGGTGGTGAGGACATCCTCTTGGAGATGGGGGAGGAGGAAGGTGACGGGGAAATGTTGGAGGGAAGAACAGGAGGGGAAAATTGACTAGATGGTAAAAAAAAATGATAAAGATAATAATTTAAAAAATAGAAAAGATCCAGTTTTTCAAATTTATGGTTTATATAAGTCAAACAAACATACACAGAAAAAGTGTGGATTTTAACAATGCTTTTAGGTTCTGTTTCATTCTCTAAGTTGCTACAGAGCATTCATTAAAGTTCAATATGGAATATCAATGTAGTGTTTCCAGGCCCATTATCAATGGATACAAAAAACAAATTCACCTTTCTCTAAATACATATCTGCACTATCTTTAAACATAGCCACTTTATCTCAGGTACTAAATCTAAACTAGCATAAAATCATCTCATCTCTGAGTCAGGATCAAAGCAGTTGCCAATCTTGTTCTGTTCCTCTAGCTATCTATCCCTGATGAATATTTCAAGGGCTGTTCCTTTTCTGATATCTTTCTCTGTAGGAATGGCATCAAACAGAATTGCTTGATGTAAAGTCAGTGCCCATATCCTTTAAGACATTAACTCAAATGACATCAACTAATGTTCTTTGAAGTTTAAAAAAAAAAAAAAAAAAAAAAGCCTGGATTCATGTATAGGTTCTCTAACCAAAAGACTCTTGAGACACAATTGGCACTTATTTCTTTCATACTGTTTTGTGAATTCTCGCCAGTTTTCTCTCCTATCATCTTATATCAGTTTTAATTATCATCAGAGAGAGACAATTCATAAACATAATATTACATAAGAATGTGTGCATTTAACATGAAGCAGGGTTTAAGATATTCATTTAATTTATTGGTATGTAACTAAAGTTTGGTTTTCTACAGTTGTGTATATTCAGGAATTATACATTTCTCTTATTATTTAATATGATTTTACTTACTAGTCAACTCTATATATTTATGGTAATCTGATACTTTAAATAAATTCTCACTTAGTTTAACATTATCCACTTGGTTATATTTGCAGCTGTAAGGCAGAGCATAACATTCCACATTCTCCTCCCTCAGCAACCCACTTTTCTTGCTACCATTGTCTAGATAACCTTGGTAAGTTGCCATAGCAGTGAAGTATATTTGGGGGAATATTAAGAATAAAATCATAAATCAGGACCCAAGTATTCTAAGGCCTGGTTGTTCATGAATTCCCTCTCTTGGCATCATATGTGTGATAGGTGATACAGCCACGAAATGCTTAAAAATTCAGGCATTTCAAAACTTCATCCGAAAAACACTGCAAGAAAAATGTTGTCCAATCCCCTAGCACATATCTATAGAAAAAAGAAAAGTTGCCTTTACCTACTTTGCTCATATCCATTTTATTTTTGAAACTGGTCCAGAAATCTTTGAACAATGGGTATTTTGATTGAATTTCTCAGGAACTGTCATTAGTCAGAGTCATAACTATTGAAGAAAGTTTTCTTTATTTCTGAATTTTTAATTTGTATTTTGAAATTTTTAATTTAAATGAATATATATTCATTTTTAAAAATCAAACGCATATATACTCTCTCTTTTTTTAACCTACATGCCCTTTGTGTATATATTATAGCTTCCATTTCCATTCATGTTTTCGCTTGCTTCTGAGCATGCAAATTAGTAGGTCTGTGACTGCATGTTTTCTTGTGCCTTTTCTTGAGTACTTTTCCTCCTGTTTATTTTGTTCTATTCTGATCTTTAGCTTTTTTTTAACATTTAGTTATTTTTTTTAATATTTTTATCTCAATATTATCGCTTAGAAATCTGTTTTATAATGAGACACAGAATGGGTATGGAGATCTAGATGGCAGAAGAGGCAGAAAGGAACAGGGAGAAGTAGAAGAGACCCATAATAATGACATATTATGTGAGAAAAAAACGTATTTTCAATAAAAAGAAAACAAAACATGCGACATGCCTCCCTCAACCAGCAAGAAAGACATGCCACCACCGAGATCTTCTCAGTCAGCCTTATTCTGGAGTACCTTGATAGTAGATTCCCAGGACCCTGGACATCAGCAGAGCTGTTGCTTTCATACTCTCCCAGGGAAGGGGGGAGGGTGTCATAGTGGTTGCGGATTGGTGCACCAAGATACACCTCATTAGGATGTGTCCTGTTCATTGGTGCCACAAGCCACACCCATTAGCATATTGCCCATTCATTGGTGCCACAAGCCACACCCCATTAGCATATTGCCTGTTTGAGAGGGGCTATTGCTTGAGGAGGACCTGAAGAGAGCTGTGCATGTGCACTAGGC
Source organism: Mus minutoides (assembly GCA_902729485.2). Taxonomy (NCBI): domain Eukaryota; kingdom Metazoa; phylum Chordata; class Mammalia; order Rodentia; family Muridae; genus Mus; species Mus minutoides. The sequence goes on along the minus strand of CACVCL010017583.1, from coordinate 84,836 downwards.
TCTCCTCCCTGGCAGCCGGCTGGTCCCCTGCCATCTTGTAATGGCAGGGAGTCGGAGGCTCCCGGAGCCGGAGGCTGCAGGAGCCCGGGAGGCTTGCCGGAGCCCTGGCAGCTTTACGGGGTCAGAGCTCAGGAGGCTCTTCGCTGCTCAGAGCTGCCGGCTTTCTACAAAAACAAAATAAAATGTGCTCTTCCCCCAGCCTTGAATAAGCTAAACAAACCCCCTGATGGCTTTATAACCTGGCTGGAGTTGGCATGTGGCCTTGCCACATCTGCATTTCCCTATAGGAACTTTGAGGAGTTGACTGCCTGCTGAACTTGCTTTGCAACTCAATCCATCTAAACAAAGGATGGGTTTGTGGGGTTTGCCTATATAAAGGCAGATCTGATAATTAAACTTTGAGCCTTGATCAGAAACCTTTGTCTTAGTTTCATCCTTCCCTCCTCCAACTGTTCTTTTTCATTTCCAGCCTCCTTTTCAGGTATATCCAGTTTATCCATAGCTTCTGGACAGCTAAAATAAAACAGAGCAAAGATAGTATTTTCTGAATAATATTCAAAGGACTACTTTTACTACTAAGGGGGGGGATCCAAAGTCTTTGGTATACAATCTTATTCTCTACAGGGGTATTGCACTGTGCCTGATTATATGCCTTCTTCAAACAGATTGAACATTTATAAGGGTCCAAGGCCAACAAGTGAACTTCTCCCAGACTCAGTCTTTGTTATTCTTGTACTATAATTAATTTCTTTCATTTTTTACCAGTTTTCTTGTCTTTTCCAAAGTTTTAAAATTCTGCATGGAAACACTTATATGGCATCCTGAACTCTGCCACATAATATGGACTATTAGCTCTGTTTTCAAGTCAGTGTTTACATTAGTCCCTTTAGAATTGTTATGCATACAATATCACTGGTATTTAGTCAAAACTATTATTATACTAATCAAATAGGAAGGCTGGGTACCACTTTATTGAAAAGTATATGTTTGGCAATTGGTTGCATTGTTGATTATACAAAATATTTTTTTATACGCTGATAGAGTTAAAAAATGTCATAATCTCTAAAACTCTTTGTTCAAGAATGCAAGCTTTTGTGTCTCAATTTGCATTGAATTATTTGATTGTTATATAGTCAATGAGTTTTTCTTCTGCATCTGCATGCTATATTCTCAAAAATATTTTGTATTGCAGAAGAGAAAGGACTTGCCTTAAGGCAGACCCTGTGTAACTGCTATAATTCACTTGATGATAAAAGGCAAACACAACAGTGTAAGCTACATAATGGTGTGGGCATATACTAGTTAGCACTATTGAAATTCCATTAGAATAAGCAGACTGTGAAGCCAGCTCTGAAACTTAACAACAGCTTCACAATGCAGTACTAATTGCTTCAGTTTTAGTGGTTTGAATTGAGGTACAGACATCTAAGACCAAGGTCATACAACTTGCAGAGTACACAGTCAAATATGTCTGACTAAAGTGCTTTCAGAATTTCTAGTCAGTAAATTGATTGATGGCTCACCGTGAATTAGCATTTCAAGATATTAAAAATCTATAAGAACTAAACTCCATCTTTGGGAATTTTAAATACTGTTTTTTTGTTTTGTTTTGTTTTGTTTTGTTTTAACGCAGTGCTTAAAATGGGTAGCCTTAGCCCCCAATTTAATTTTTTTTTTTTTACTCAAAAGAAGGAATCATTGGGGGAGGGCAATTTGAAGAAGGTAATAGAATGAGATGGTTTAACTCTAAAATTGGTTTTGTGGTTCACAAAACTTAATTTTTACAGCTGTTTCAAAGTCAAAAGGAATTTTATCATGTTTCATCAACTTCAGTTACAAAAAAAAGGCAATGCAAGTGTGTACACTGCATATTTCATTCATATTTCATATATATATATATATATCTTTGGTCTATTTCAAAATGACCAAATATGCAGTGTACACACTTGTAGTGTGTGTGTGTGTGTGTGTGTGTGTGTATACAAGTTATTTCCTTTGCAGTGAAAGAGCTGAACCTGAGAATGATTTCCTGACTCTCTGAGGTCATACAACCTGCTAATCATACAACTCAGTACTCCTTAGAGAACACAACCATCACTTGGTTGGTTCATACCTGTGTCACTTTGATGCAACATCCTTAACAAATTGTTGTATTTGATTAATGATTCAATGAATAACTTATTGAACAGGGAAAAGGGTAGAGGAAAGTTTAAATGACTTGTTTCTTTATGACATTTAAAAATCTTATGCAGCAGAAGTAACTAAACACATATAATCTTACAAAGTCCTCCAAATGAATAATTCAGATTAAAATACCACTGTACATTATCATTCAGAGAAGTGCTAATAAACACATTCCATCCCAAGCTATTTAAGTAAAACAATTTCTTCTCAACTTTGATATATTACTATAAGCATGCTTCAGGTCCAAACTGGTTGAAAGAATAGAAAAGTGCTTTTCAGGCAAAGAAAATATTCAAGGTTGCTTGTTATTTCTTACAAAACTATGTATTCTGCATGTTGTTCTAAACATACCAATTCAGAATAAATCATAAACGGAAATTAGAGGGTGATTCTACACAGATGGTATAGACAGAGAAGAGCTTAAATGAGCACACCACAGTGTGGATATTTGTTCATGAACTGAAATGAAAGGTTGCAATATCTCTTGTCTTTCATGATATTCTAATATGTGAACTTGCTATTTCTGAGTTAACAACCATCCTTGTCTTTTTGTATCTTGCTTTTCTTGGTTGGCTGTTGTCTTTCTTTTATTTATTGGTTATTTCAAGTGTTACCCCCCCTTCCCAGTTTTCCCTCCACTAACCCCCATCCCATTTCCCTACCTTCAGCTTCTATGAGGGTGCTCACACACCCAACCTCCCACCCACTCCTGCCTCAACACCCTAGCATTACCCTATGCAGGGACATGGAGCCCATCCCATTGATGTCACATAAGGCAATCCTTTGCTACCTGTGCAGCTGGAGCTACGAGTACCCCCAGGTATAATCTCTGGTTGGTTCCTTAGTTCCTGGGAGCTCAGGGGTTGGGAGGGCAAGCGTCTGGTTGGTTGATATTGTTCTTCCTGTGGGGTTGCAAACCCCTTCAGCTCCTTCAGTCCTTCCCCCAACTCCTCAATTGGAGTCCCTACAATCAGTCTGATGGTTGGCTGAGTGCTTCTGCATTTGTATTGGTCAGGCTCTGGCAGCTATACCAGGCTCCTGTCATCAAGCACTTCTTGGCATCAGCAATAGTATCTGGGTTTGGTGTCTGCAGATGAGATGAATCCCTAAATGGGACAGTCTCTGGATGACCTTTCCTTCAGTTTCTGCTCCATTCTTTGTCCCTGCATTTCATTTAGAGAGGAGCAATTCTAGGTTAATATTTTTGAGATGGGTGGGTGGGCCTATCCCTTTACCAGGGGCCGTGCCTAACCTCTGGATATGGTTTCTACAGGTTCTCTTTCCCCTTTGTCATATATTTCAGCTAATGTCATCCAGGTTGTGTCCTGGGAGCCTCTTGCTTCCTGGCATCTGGGACTTTCCGGTGGCTACTCCCACTTCCCCATTCCCCATTTATTTTTCAATTTTTATTAGATATTTTCTTCATTTACATTTCAAATGTTATCCCGAAAATCCCCTAAACCTTCCCCATCCCCCCGCCCTGCTACCCTAACCACCCACTCCCACATCTTGGCCCTTGCATTCCCCTATACTGGGGCATATAAAGTTTGCATGACCAAGGGGCCTCTTCCCAATGATGGCCAACTAGGCCGTCTTCTACTATATATGCAGCTAGATACATGAGCTCAGGGGGTACTAGTTAGTTCATATTGTTCTTCCACCTATAGGGTTGGAGACTCCTTCAGCTCCGTGGGTACTTTCTCTAGCCCCTCCCTTGGGAACCCTGTGTCCCATCTAATAGCTGACTGTGAGCATCCACTTCTGTGTTTGCCAGGCACTGGTATAGCCTCCCAGGAGACAGCTATATCAGGGCCCTTTCAGCACTACCTTACTGGCGTATGCAATAGTGTCTGTGTTTGGTGCCTGATTATGGGATGGATCCCCGGCTGCAGCAGTCACTGGTTGGTTCATCCTTTTGTTTCAGCTCCACACTTGATCTCTGTAACTCCTTCAATGTGTGCTTTGTTTTTAACCTCTGTTCAATTTCATGACTGTCTGTACTTCTCCCTGTCTCCTCCCACACCTAATACTACCACCCTTTTTCCCTCCCCCTCCTCTTTTTCTCCCAAGTCCCTCTCTCCCTCTACATCCTGTGAGTATTTTGCTCCCACTTCTAAGTAGGACTAAAGCATCCACACTTTAGTCTTCCTTCTTCTTGAGCTTAAATTCTGTGACTTATATCATGGGTATTCTGAGCTTTTTGACTAATATTATCAGTGAGTATACACTATGTGTGTTCTTTTATTACTGGGTTACCCCACTCAGGATAATATTTTCTACTTCCATCCACTTGCCTGAGAATTTCATGAAATCGTTGTTTTTAATAGCTAAGTAGTACTCCATTGTGTACATGTACCACATTTTCTGTATCCATTCCTCTGTTGAGGGACATCTGGATTGTTTCCAGCTTCTTACTATAAATCAGGCTGTTATGAACATAGTGAAACATGCATCCTTGAAATATGTTGGAGCATCTTTTGGGTATATACCCAGGAGTGGTATAGCTGAATTCTCAGGTAGTACTATTTTATAAGCTTCTTGTATGTTTATCGGCATATCTTTTTCTAGGTTATGGACATTTTCTTCTATAATGTTGTTGAAGATATTTTGGGGGGGGGTTTGATTTGAGAATCTTGTTCTTTTTCTCTTCCTATTATTCTTAGGCTTTGTCCTTTCATGCTGTTCCAACTTTCCTAGAAGTTTTGTGTTAGAGACTTTAGAGATTAAGCATTTTCTTTGTCCTATATATCATTTTCTTCTATTATATACTGTATTCCTGGGTTTCTCTGTTCTATTTCTTGTATTCTGTTGGTGAAGCTTCCTTCCATAGATGCCACGATTGCCTCAGTTGTGTTTTCTTTATTTCCTCTATATCCATTTTCAGTTCTTAAACAGTTTTATTCATTTCGTTCACCTGTGTGATTGTATTTCCTTATATTTCTTTATGTTTATTTGTTTCCTCTTTAAGGGCCTCTACCTCTTTGATTATAATTTCCTGTGTTTCTTTAAGCAATATATTAATTTTCTCTTTGAAGTCTTCTATCATATTCATAAGATTAGATTTAAGGTTTTTGTTTTGTTTTGTTTTTGTTTTTTGTTTGTTTGTTTTGTTTTTGTTTTGCAATTGAGTTGTGTTAGAATATCCAGGGTTTCCTGTAGTGGGAAAGCTGAGTTCTGGAGGTACCATATTGCCTTGGCTTTTGTGATTGTGTTCTTATATTGGCCTTTAGCCTTCTATTTGTCCTTAGTGTTTTCAAGCCCTGTAGTCACTGATGTGAGCAGGCCTCTGGGAATACAGGTAAAGCTGTTAGTCCTGGCTGTCAGCAGCCCTCTGGAATTGCAAGTAGTTGTACCTGGTACCGGTAGGCCACTATGGCTTATGGATTCAGGCAGTTCTGGTAATCCCTGATAGCTTGAGCACAATGGTTGTCCCAGATGGTGGTAGGCCTCCAGAGATGCATTCTGAGTTCATTGTCTTTGATAGTTACAGGCCTCTGTTTTTTCCTAAGACACAGAAGACCTCCAGTAATGCTGTCCCTGGTGGATTCTGATAGCTGTAGTCATCTAGGCTTGTGGTTAGAGGTGTGGTCTACAATATGGAGCATGCAGTAGTCAGGGCAGCCTTCAGTGTTGCTGAGCTTGCTAGGGTATGCATTGGGCAGGGCTGGCCTCTTTATTCTTAATGTGGTAGATGTAATAGTAAGGGTTAATTATCACTGGAAGTGAACCAGAGGATTTTAAAGTTGAATATTTTGGAGCAAGACATAAGAACATACACACATGCACATGCGCGCGCGCGCACACACACACACACACACACACACACACACACACACACACACACACATATATATATATATATATATATATATATATATATATATATATATGAGAGAGAGAGAGAGAGAGAGAGAGAGAGAGAGATTATTCTACCACAAACCTAGGTCAAGCAGTTGATAGTTGCTCAGTTCAGGGTGAACCATCATGAACTGAGCATTGATAATTCTGCAGTTAGAGGTGAGGTGTCATGGGCTCTCCCTACCCCCACCCCCATGCACACTGTAGCACTTCTTCCCTATTTACCTACAGAAATATTTGATTGGATACCATAATCTAAATTTTTGATTTTTTGGAAGTGAGCCCATTTGTTAATACAACTTCCATGAATATGAAAGATATGAAGAGTGGTCAATCAAATAAATGAGCTGTCATTCTTCAACCACAAAAGCAGAATGCAACGCTTTACATGCACTCACCTGAACACTGAAGGGGTCACTCAGTGTGAAGCTATTCCCAGAGAAAAGCAAAGGGGAGAGTGTTCTACTTATGTTTTAATTAAAAAATTAATTTAAATTGAGATGGCCTTTGTCCTTATGAAATTAATGAGAGTAACGTAAAACATATAAAAAAAGACCAAGAAGATTGCTACAAATGAGGATTCATATGAAGACTGGGGATGGAAATTAATATGCATACAACAACTTTCAAGAGAGAAGCAGAGGAAATCAAGATTAGATAAGGAAGATTATGTTGTAACGTAGTATTAACAAAGCTTTTTCCCATGATGAAGTTTGTTTTTGAGACAGATGTATGAGATTTTATGATTAGACAAGTTAGTCTGTACTTTCTATCCCTGTACCAATCAGTTACTCAATAGAAAATCAAAATATCTTTTAAAGGGCAATTCCCATCAGCTAACACAGTCCCAGTCACACCTGCACTGGGGGATCCTAGACAAACAGAATTATTTTTTGTTCTTAATGATGTCTCAGTGTAGGGGAATGTTAGGGCAGTGAGACAGGAGTGGATGAGTGGGTGGACGAAAATCTTCATAGAGGCAAAGCAGAGCGGGAAGAGAGGGCATGGGTTGGGGGGGTTGTAGAGATCAAACTGGGAATGGGTATATCATTTGAAATGTAAATGAATACAATTATTAATAAAAAAAGAGGATCTGAATTTCTCAAGAAGAGCATACCTTTGGACATGTGTGAGACAGTCTGAGAGGTCACTGTAGTCTTTATGGAGAAAGCAATGACTATCGAGATTTGTAAAATGAAATTAAAAGAGGAGTTGAGAGAAGAGATTCATAGTAGATAGATTATCAATACTAACATCCCAAGACCTTAGAGATGCACTGTGCCTGGGAAATCATGAAAGTAAAGAGGCTAGAATGGGAGGAAGCAGCTGGATTCATTGGCAGTGGGAGGACCACAGCAAGCTTTTCACTCTTAGCTTAGAATCTTGTTGTGAGAACAGCAAGGGACCACTGAAATATTTATCATGGTGTATATGTGAGCATATTTGTGCATTATTATATGCAACCAATTTCTGGACTGGACCAGAGATTCCTGAAGGGTAGCATTTTTCTCTAAAACCTCCATTGATACCTTTGTATTTAAGTACATTGAGAGTATCATACAGACACATAGTGAGACATAATCATATTGGGGTCTTATTTCCCTCTTCTTATTCACTTGAGTTTCCTGCCAATGTACTAACTTGCAATCTTATTATGGGTATATTATTTTAAATATCTCACTAAATACAATCAGTGCTGTTCACATGTGCCTTGGGATGTGACATGCCACTATATCATGGGCAAACAGTTACCATTCTCTCCCCAAAGAAAAACCTCTCTTGCCTGGTAGCTATCAAAGTCCAATGGCTCCTCATGTGGAGAATAAAGCCTCATTATCTTTTGCCCAGTCTGTCCTGGAATTTTGGCTGGCTTAATCTTGGGCAGATTACAATGGATGTAAATTCAGGAGGGTAGTAACCATGTCATGACCAGAGGACACCTTTTCAGAGCACTCTTTCCCAACCTCCAGGTGATTCTCCCCACAGCCTCTCTACAGTCTTTCTTGATCCTTGGTATAAGAGTGATAAAAATGTCCTATTTCGTTAGGACTGTATACTAAGAGTCACTGATGCTCACCACTAAACCTGCCACAAAAGTTTCCAGGCAGTGTCAATGAGAATAATGAACTTAATTTACAGGGTTTAAATGGTGAGATGTGGTGATATGACCATATGGGTATTATTTTTTAACAAGGAATTCTAATGTTGACTCCTGAGATTTATACTGGGAGATGTCATTTAATGGATATGGTAATTTTAAGATGAATTTTATTTCAAACCCTCATTTTTATACTACTTATGATCTGACATTTTCCCCTTCAATTACACTGGGGTCTCTGCTTTGCTTTAAATCCTTATGTGATAACCAGTGTGATAAGAATCCTGAAATGCAGTGAAAATATCCTTCCATATTTCAAATGAAGTTTCAGAGTAAACCATCTCACTATAGATAATATGAGCACATAAGAAGAATGTGAAGCTAGTAAGGAAGCATAGACATGGGCCCTGAAGCATTCTCCTATCTTTCTTTTATTGTGATTTTTTAAAATTAATCATTTTATTCATTTATCGTTCAAATGATATCCTCCTTTCTGATTACCCTTCCACAACCCCCCAATCCCATCTCTCCTTTCTCCCCTCCCCTTTGGCTCTATAAGGGTGCTCCTCCACCCACTCACCCATTCCCACCTCACCGCTTTAGCATCCCCCTACACTGGGGCATCAAACCTCCATAGGGTCAAGGGTCGCCCTTCCCATTGATGTCAGATAAGGCAATCCTCTTAAGTCTTTTTGACTCTCCAAACAGTTGCCACCATCTGTACACATTATAAAAAGAGTCATGAGAGTTTCTTTCACCCCAGCATTTAAATTCATTTCCCTTAATAACCTCCTTTTTGTAACTACCCTCAGAGGTCTTTTTTTTTTTTTTTTTTTTTCAAACGGATTAGAAAGAACACATGAGTTGAGCTGTCTCACTCGGGTCCCTCTATTCACATGTGTGACAGGCAGTTCCAATCACCTCCACACAGTCAGAATGCCCCTGAGATAACAAATGCATTTGTTTCTCCAAATAGAGAGACAGCGTGCAATGATGGAACTGTTTTTTCAAGGCTGAGACTAAGCTGCAGTTTCAGTCTGAGTTAACAATGATAAGAGGGAATGATAATGAAAGTGGTAGGAAGTAGTCCACTGTTAGATCTGACAATAGGAAACTGTTATCCATCTTTGCTATTCACAGCTCTCTCCCAGGCCTGGCTCTTAACTCTGTGTCTTCCAGAGAAAAGAACTGCCTTAAGTGATTGAAATGGAGAGAACATTTACTCTTTGTATAGTATTTGATTGCAAACCATTCCAAGAGCAAAACAAAAACAATCTTCATTGGCATCTTCATGAGGACAGTCAGTGTTTGACCATTGTGTATAGGGGTAGTTCATGTTCTAAGCCTTTAAACATGAATTGAATATACATTGTAATCTTGCAACCTAGAAAGTATTATATGGGCCAAGACTATTCAAATTTTGACAAGTAACCTCCAGCTCAATGTAGCTTAACACTTAAAAAATTAATAAGTAAAAAATAAATAAATAAAACTTGGATAGTTCTAAGCAAATAGAAATTTTCAGTACCAGGAAGGTAAAATATAATCTATAATATTTAAACATTTGACTATACATTGATATATTGATCCACTTTCCAAGTGATACAGTTGATTACCATTTGTGCAATGAAAAATACCAATTACCCAATCTTTTGAAAGCTGTTAGCTTTAAGTACAATTTTTAATTAACTTATTTATTTACTTTACATCTTGATCATACCCTCCCTCCGCTCTCCTAGTCTCCCTTCTCTCTCTCTCTCTCTCTCTCTCTCTCTCTCTCTCTCTCTCTCTCTCTCTCTCTCTCTCTCTCTCCACCCCTGTCTCTCATGCCCTCTCCCCTCCCTTTCTCTTCAGAAAATGGGAGGTATCCAGTGAATATCAACCAGCCTTGGCATATCACATTGTACTAAGGTCAGTCACATTTTCTACTGTTAAGGCTAGACAAAACAGCCCTGTTAGAGGAAAGGGATCCAAAGGCTATAGATTCAAAGGATAGCACCAGTCCCTGCTCTTAGGAGTCTCACATGAAGAGCAAGCTGCACAAATGTTACATATGTGCTAAGGGTCTAGGTCCATCCCAGGCATGTTCTCTAGCTGGTGGTTCAGTTTATGTGGACCTCTAGAGACCCAATTTATTTGATTCTGTAGATTTTCTTGTGGTGTCCTTGTTCTCTCTGGATCTTTCAATCCTTCCTGCCCTTCTTCCAGAAGGACTTCACAAGCTCTGCCTAATGTTTGACATCTGTTTCTATCAGTTCCTGGTGAAGCTTCTCTGAAGACTGTTATGCTAAGCTCCTGGCTACAAGTATTGCACAATATCATTAACAGAGTCAGGGGTGGCACCTCATGGCATAGATCTCAATCTGGGTGAATCCTTGATTGACTCTTCCCTCAATTTCAGCTCCATTTTTACCTCTGTACATCTTATAAGCAAGACCAATTGTGACTGAAGATTTGTGATTGGGATTGTGTCCCAATCCCTCCGTTGAAAGTTTTGTCTGCTCACAAGGATGTGAAGCCAGAGAAATACTCCTCCATTTTTATTGGTAGTACAAACTTATACAAACACTTTGGAAATCAATCTGGCAGTTTCTCAGGAAAATGAGAACACTTCTACCATAAGTCCCAGATATACCACTCCTGGGCAAGGGGTACCACAAAAGATGTATCACCTTACCACAGGGACACTTGCTCAACTATGTTCATAATAGGCAGAAACTGAAAACAAACTAAATATCCCTTAACTGAATGAACAAAATGGGGTACCTTTACAAAATAGAGTATTACTCTGCTATTAAAAAAATAGCATTATTAAATTTACAAGCAAATGCTTAGAAAAAAAAAAAAAAGATCACCCTGAGTGAGGTAACTCAGACCTACCAGGAGAAACAGGGTATGCACTCACTTATAAGTAGATGTTAGCCATAAAGCAAACAAAATACAAGTGGATATTAGCCATAATGTAGACAATAAAAATGCTACAAACCACAGACCCATAAAAAGCTAAGTAACAAGAAGGGTCCATTGGGGGCATGCTTGATTCTCACTGAGAAGGGGAAATAAAATAGACATCTGGGTCTTCAGGTAGATCTACTTCCAATTTTCTGAGAAACATCCAGACTGACTTCCAGAGTGTTGTACTAGTTTCCGATCCCACCAGCAATGGAGGAGTGTTCCTTTTTCTCCACATTCTTGCCAACTTGTGTTGTCATTGGGGGTTCTAACCTTAGCCATTCTAATTGGTGTAAGGTGGAGTCTCAGGGTCATTCTGATTTGCATTTCTCGGATCACTAGATTCCTCTGTTGTGAATTCTCAGTTTAGCTCTATACCACATTTTTTCATTGGGTTGTTTAGTTTTTTTGGTGGTTAGCTTCTTGCATTCTTTATATACTTTGAATATTATCCCTCTATCAGGTGTGGGGTTAGTGAAGATTTTTTTCCCAATCTGTAAGTTGCCGATTTGGCTTTTTGACTATGTCCTTTGCTTACAGAAGCTTTTCAGTTTCATGAGGTCCCATTCATCAATTCTTAATCTTAGAGCATGGACCATTGGAAGTCTGTTTAGGAACTTTCCCCCTGTGCCAATGAGTTCAAGGCTCTTTCTCCCTTACTCTTCTATTAGACTGAGTATATCTGGTATTATGTTGAGGTCCTTTATTCACTTAGACTTGAGCTTTGTGCAAGGTGAGAAATATGGGTCTATTTTCATTTTTCTACATACAGACAGCCAGTTAGTCCACCACCATTTATTGAAGGTGCTTTATTTTTTTTCCATTGTATGTTTTTGGTGTTTTTGTCAAAGATAAAGTGTCCCTAAGTGTGTGGTGTTATTTTTGAGTCTTCAATTCTATTCCATTGATCAATGAGTCTGTTTCTGTACCAATACCATGCAGTTTTTATCACTATTTCTCTGTAATAAAGCTTGAGGTCAGAGATGGTGATTCCCCAACAATACCACTCTTGCGAATATACCTAAAAGATGCCCTACATTCCACAAGGGCCCGTGTCCCACTATGTTCATAGCAGCCTTATTTGTGATAGTCAGAAGCTGGAAAAAAAAAAAAAAACAGGTGTCTGACAACAGAAGAATAGACACAGAAAAAGTGGTTCATTTATACAATGGGATACTAATCAGCTATTAAGAATGAGGACATCCTGACTTTTGCAGGCAAATGGATGTAACTAGAAAATATCACCCAGAGTGAGATAATGCAGACCCAAAAGGACATGCATGGTATGTACTCGCTAATAAGTAGATATTAGCTTTTAAAAAATTACAGAATACCCAAGATACAGTCCACGGGACTCACAAAGGTCAACAAGAGGGCCCGAGTATGGATGCCTCAGTCCTACTTGGGAGGGAGAAGAAAGCAATCACAAGTAATGAGATGGAGGGAAGCACAAAGGAAGGAAAGTACACAGGGGGTAGAAGGGGAGAGGAGAACCTGATATAGAGAGAAAAGGATTGAAGCTCTAAGGGCCAGCAGAAACAAGGAAACAGGCAATCTCAGGAAGTAGGACATTGAGGAGATCCTCCAGAATTCAACAGAGGCCTGGGAGGTGAGATACTCTCAGAACTCAAAGGGAAGGACCTTAGAGGAAATTCCCTACAATAGGGAGAGGGAACTAATAGAGCTCACCTCCAGCACCAAATGAGGGAGGAGGTTGCCATCCCACAGTCAACAATTTCACCCATAATTGTTCCTGTTTAAAGAACAGGGATAGAAATGGAGAGGAGGCTGTAGAAAAAGGCCCAGTACCAGGTCCAAAATGGGATTCAGCTCAAGGAGAGGTCCCCAGGCCTGGGTCCTAGCATGGCCTCACTCTGGAAGACCCAACAAGCAGCTGATAGAGTCAGATGCAGATATTTGCACCCAGACAATGGACAGAAGCTGCTGACCCCTTTGGTTGAATCAGGGAAAGACTGAAAGAAGCTAAGTAGTAGGGCAACTCTGTAGGAGGACCGACCAGCAGTCTAAATTGATCTGGACCCTCAAGATTTCTCAAATACTGGACCACCAACCAGGCAGTATACACCAGCTGATATAAGACTCCCAGCACATAGACAGTAGAGGACTGCTGGGTCTGTGTTCAATTAGAGATGATGCACCTAGCCCTCAAGAGAGTGTAGGCCCCAGGGAGTTTAGAGGTCAGGTGGGGTGGGAGTTGGAGGGTAGGGCATCCTTCTGGAGACCGGGTCATGTGGAGGAGGTATGGGAAGTGGAACAGGCAGAAGTTGGACTAGGATGGAGGTAATAAAAACTTGGAGTGTAAGTAAATATATAAATTAATTAATTAAAATAGACATCTGGGGTTCATGAGGGGAGTGAACTGGGTAACATTTCTGGGGGAGATAATTAGACTGCAGGGGCATCTCTGGGTGACCTAGTGACCTAAAAAAAAAAATGGAAATTTCCAGCAATCTATGAGGGTCATCCTAACTAAGGCTCTTAGTAATGAGGGATATGGAGTCTGAACTGACCATCTCCCCAAGTCCATTTCTTAATCCACCACATCACTTATTTGGGAGAGGATTCCTATTTAGCCAGTTCTATTTCTGATAGTCAACTTTTTTTTTATTGCCTAGACTAGTATCTTCTGGAACAATAATAAATAAGAAAGTTGTGACAAATATTTGCATTAATTATACTATAGATTTATTAATAATATTTAAAAAGCTTAACTTAGGGGAGTAAAATTATTAGTCAAAGATCTTAAAGTAGACATCATCTAGACATGATTAATCTCAAAAACTGATCTATATTTTATTGAGGTTTAGTCTTTTGCTAAATACTGGTCTTAAGACCTGGTTGCCCTGAGGATGAGAGAATTTGCAGATACACAAGTGATGCTGTTTAACTTTGCCATCCATGTTATCCCTAATTAGTGAACAAAAATGTCTACAGCCTATATCTGGACAGAAAAGAGATTAAGCATAGTTTGGGTTCCCTGGCTTGGGGTCTGAGAATAGACAATGAGGAAGAAAATAGAGAAGATAGGGAGAGGAAAAAAAATACAACACAGGGTGGGTGAGTCATGAAAACATTGTCGTGAGAGCATGCCAATTGGAGTTAGGAAAACCTCAGAGTGAACATGACAATATATAACTCACTGTTATGGATAACAATGTAAATACAAATAGCTCACCTCTAGTGCACTAAAGGTATATATATATATATATATATATATATATATATATATATATATATATATATATATATATGCATCTTTTATCTGGAAACTGAGTGATCAAAGGCAAGACAGAAAAATAATTTGAGATTAAATATTTAATACAACATTTCACATTTCTTACTTGACAAAATATACAGGAAAGTTTAGCATGGAATATATATGTTTATAATGTGTGCACATGTGCTTACAGGGTATGTATATATGTATATATACATGCATGTTTGTATATTTTCGTGCACTTGTATGGCCAATATATTTAATCTTATTTCTAGGTGTGTACAGACTATAGAACATATTATAAGGCATACGTTTTTATAAAAATAAATGGATATGTAAATAAAGAAAAGTTCAGAATTGTGTAAGCATATAAAAGAGAAAATGGTATTTTTACAATGTCATTGATAAGTTTAAAGGCTTAGTTTAGTTATTTTGGCATTTGGATATCAAATTAAGAAACAGGATTAAAGAAAACAGTATTCAACAGATAAGAATTGAGAAAGGGCTTTAATAGAGGATCAAGGACATCAATAGAAAGTGAAGGAAATCTAGGAGAAAAAAATTAAAATTGAAAAGTCATAAGGAATCATATTCTTTTACATATTCTTTTACATGACTTAGATATGTAAAAGTTATCATTTAAGTTAAAATATGTAATATATACCATTTATAATACATGGTAATAGATTATATATACAGCTGCTTATTTTATGCATGTGCATATTATGTATAACATATATATATACATATATATATACAGAACACGTGTATATATATAAGATATATATGTAAATGCACATAATATTACATATTTATAAATATATTATACATAACATAACATGCATATATATGTGCACATGGCATTTTATTGTACATAACCTATATAGTACGTTATTATATGTTATATGCTAAAATACATATAAATATATTATCTGTATATAATATAATGAATGTATATTCATTCAAGTTATGCCATTTAGAATGACAATTCTTCTCTCAAAATAAACACAGATTATCTTACTAAACCCAACTATTAGCCATGTGAAGCAAAATTTCAGATTGTTGGTCAGGGGAATTCATAAGACAATCAAAACATCATAGTCTGTTTCCCTTTCTTGCTTCCCAGATGTTGAAGGTAAGTCCTTATTGCTGAAGAAACTGTACACTCCTGTCCCAGGATTGTAGCTAAGTCTGACCTGACACCTTCTACCTCTAAGGACTAACTTTCATAGTACAAGATGGTGCTGTGAATGCTGCCAAGGAAAGAAACCAAGCAATAATCCTTCCCAGGTGTTATGATTATTAACCACAGTAATGACCAGCATGGCAAGATATCACTAATGATTCAGTAGTGCTATTCACATCTTGATGGTAACTAACAGCTGTCTAATTGGATTTAAGTCTCACTCAAGAGGGGAAAAATCATGCTTGTTACTGGAAATGGAGCCAAGTACTTAGACTAGTAAGGTCATGAATCTTAGAGGAGAACCTACTATGATTAATATTTGCTAAACCCGATATAAAAACACAGAACATAAAATGATTTTGTAAAGCTAAAATTCCAAACCTATTATAGCATCTGCTAAGTTCTTGTTACTTGTAAAGTACCTATCTGTGGTCTTTTGATGACTTCCAAATAAATATGAAGAAAACAATGATAATGAGGGACTTGAGAGATGTCTCGTGATTATGAGCACATGGTATGCAAACCCGAATGCTGACATTCAGATTCTAGAATACCAGTTAAAGGCAGGAGTGGTTCCACACACATCTCCAATGCCAGTAATGGGAGAGGTAGTAGGAGGAGTGTCAATGAGGCTTACTTGCTACCAACTTAACTGAAAACATGTGTTCCAGGTTCATCTGGACACCCTCCTTCAAAATTAACAAGGTAGAGAGTGATGGAGGACACCCCACATCCACTGCAGGACTTCATATATACACAGGTAGGCACTATTGCACAAACATGTGCTCATATTGCACAAATGCACAGATATGCACATACACATCTACTCAGGCAATAATAAAAAGAACAAGCACATTATTAAAGGTAGCATATATCACATCAACCTACCAGCAGTTCCTATTTCCTCACTGGGTCAAATTTCTTCCTCTTCTTTCTTCTTGCACTTCTTTGTATGTTTCTTGTTAGAATCTGGTGACCTTATGTTGGTTATTACACCCTCTTATCTGAAGCCATATTGATAACATTTGAGCCTCAATGAAAGACTATTTATAAGTCAAGTTAAAAATATTTCCCTTCCAATAAGATCATTTCTGTTGATAGGTGTGTTCTGTCAGCTTGCTCTGTGTTAGTCATTAGTGTATATTCTTTTGTTATCAACTATCTTTAGAAATTTCTGGGCAACTTAGTATATCCATCACCATTCCCCATAAGAAATATCTCTGTCCTCCAAACATCCCCAATCAGCTACAGGCCAATTCTAGATGAAATTTGGGCATTGATTTATAGTAAGCCTTCAACCATTGCCCTAAGGAGACAAGGTAATAATGCTGCACTTTTGAATAATTGGTTTAGAAAATCAGCCCCTCTGCTGCAGGATAAAACAATGGAATTCATGTTGTACCTCATTTATTTTGACAGTTGTAACATTCCAGGTTTGATTATACAAGATGAAGCTGCAACAATGCAGGCAGAGGGTAGGAAGGAGAAGAGGGAGGTCACAGAATCCCGGAATCATTTAATTTTGCTTGAGCTCTGTGTGCAGAGTGTCCTGGTTGTCACTCTGTATCTGACCGAGCAACCAAAGAATGGAAGGAGTGACACATGGGATCTGTGGTTCCTGTTTCCTATATCTCTGAGACTCCTTCATCTGTGGATTTAGGGTAATGTTATACTTGCATTGAAATTAATCCAGATGTAACAAGGGCATTATAATATGAGCACAAGGATCCATATTTCATCTCATTGATGTTCTGTCTTTGGGCTCAATGTCATAATAGAAAAAATTAACTAATAAAATTGAAGAAAATAAAGATAGCTCACGGATAGATAAATAATAAGATATAAATAGGAACATACAAAACTTTTGAGTTAACCATAAAAATACTACACTCAGAAATAATTAACTAGTGGCTGTATCTAGGAGTGAGGCAACGAGTTTGAAACTGAATGAAAAAAAAAAACATATTTTACAAGAGAGAATATATGCCTTTCTCAGTTTGATTTGTTTTTCTTGACATTGTGATCTTGATTTTCCTAAAAAATGGCATGATGGTATTATTCATAATTCTTTATTGATAAATAATATTACATCATACTCATCTGTCTGTGGTGTGTGTATGTGTGTGTATGTATGTATGTGTGTGTATATGTGCGTGTATGTGTGTGTGTGTATATGTGCGTGTATGTGTGTGTGTATGTGTGTGTATTTGTGTGTGTGTGTGATGTTATTCTTTACTCACTCATCTTTGGTTTGACACCTAAGTTGATTCTGTACCCTAGTTGTTATTAATAGTACTAACACAAATATAGATACGCTGTTAGCTCAGTGGTGTAATGATGGTGATTCCTTTAGTGAATACCAAACAGTGATAGAGATGAATCATATGTGAGTCCTCTCCTTACTATTTTCTTTCAAGTTTATAATATAATTATATCCTTACTCTCTTCCCTTTCCTCTCCTTAAAACCTCTTTTATACCCTTGATTTATTTTCACGGCCTCTTTTTTATTACTTATTATTATGTTCATACATGTGCATGTACATACACATATTCCTAAATATAAATAAGCTGTTTAGTTTGTATAATGTTAATTGTACATATGATTTCATGGATGACCACTTAATATTAGCTAATCAATTGTGTTCTTCCCTAGGGAAAATATCACTGAGAACTACAACCAATCTAAATGTAGATTTGTGGAGCCCAGTCCCACTATATTAAAATATAAAATAGCTCCAAATTCTAAAGTCTCTGCTGACTTTTGTGAAACCTCCATACTGATTTTGATGGTGACTTTACTAATTTACATTTCTGCCAGTTTGTTCGCAACACACACATGTTTACATCCACATTTTGATTAAAGTATTAAATGATTTTAAATGTTTCTATAAACAGAGGATAGTTCTGAAATGAACATAAATTAGGCTAAAGAATACTGGTAAAAAATTTTACAAACAAGTCATATAATACTCCACTAGGGGAGAAATTAAGGATTCTAATATGGCAATAAGTTTCCAGCATATGTCTACAGGATGTAGAAAGCAAACAGAACATAGTCCTTAGAAAAGAGCCTATATGATCAGTAAATAGAGGCTGTAGTAAAGAATAATTTTGATAATGTAAGCACACAAGAAAAGGCAAATTTAAAAGTAGAAAAAATAGTTATATGTGATTAATGCTTCAGTAAATAAAATAAGCTGATACAAAAAAAATTAATTTTACCACAGAAGTGAGGATTTTGGTCAGTAGTGATTTGTTAGCATTTATAATTAGGCCCCAGTGAGTGAGATCATATTGGGATATGTACCATGTGTTTGAAGTATTATCTTTGGGTGTGCCTACAGCATAGATACTAAGAAGGTCTGCAGGCCTCCCGAGACCCGCGTGACCTGTGTAAGACCTTCCTCTGCTCTACTAATCATCAGGGCTTGCTGTACCTGGAAAAGCATGAGACAGAGTTTGTTTCAATACTTTTGGGATACTTATCTGAGTGACAATTAACTTTTTTCACAAATTAACTTTTGGCCTTATTGACAATAACATGAAGGACAGCAATACTTGCTGTGTGGCTATGAATTTAGTGACTATCATGAATATACATTATAAGCTAAAAGTCATTTATTCTACAATACGTAATTACTCTTAATGAAGTACTATCAAATGTGTGTGTTAATATTTCTGAAATGCAAATAAAAAGACAACTAAAATTAATTATATTCTCAAAAAGTAGAAACCTTATCTAACTTCCTATTATATAATATATGGGAATATATCAATTTCATTAAGTTTTTTAACCTGAAATTTTATTAAATCTAGAAACAGAATTCTGATACTTTTCAGAATTTTCAAAATGGTAAGTACTAAAGAGGCAAGTGTTGAGGATCCTTCTCTAAGCTGTGTACCAAGGAGAAGCTTTAAGCTACACTCCATCTGAAGTAAATTGTAGAAATCAGATTTACATGTCCTTTAAGGTACATCTAGTTCATTTATTGAAAATCAGTCGGGTTACTGATACACTTACTTTGATTTATTTTCAATTATAGCTATATATCTTTTTA
The DNA here is from genome assembly GCA_902729485.2 of Mus minutoides. Taxonomy (NCBI): domain Eukaryota; kingdom Metazoa; phylum Chordata; class Mammalia; order Rodentia; family Muridae; genus Mus; species Mus minutoides. The sequence continues at coordinate 65,261 of CACVCL010017583.1, read as the reverse complement.
TGGGATACTGTTTAAAATTTCAACTCAGACATACAATGTTTAATGTAAAGATTAGACTGTTTGATATCACTATATCAGATCTTTGTGTTTAAAGCATTAAATACCCTATATTCTGTATATTTTAAAAATCCAATTGACTGTTGTCAGCAATAATTATGCTGTTACTTTTTAATTAGCATATATATTCATTGTACAAAATTATGGAGTCAAAATTGTATCTTTTTCAAGCATATAACATATATTAATATATACTTTAAAACCTCATACATCATTTACCCTATCTAAATGCACCTCTTTACACATTGGTCATCCTTTCTCCATATACTCTGATTCAGGGGTTACTTTTTCTATTTATATGTCAATATTTAATAACACAGGATCATGTGACAAAAAAATTAAAAGCTTGACATGAAATTCACTGCATTCCATAGTAGTATTTTGAAGATAAAATGAACAGAAAGTTACAATTTACAAAATTATAAGATAAAGCCATGTATATTTTGGGGTATATTAATGATTGATGCATGCATTAAAAGGTTTGAAGATGGAATACATCCCACCCCCCAGCCCCCAACCTCTGTTGCCATCTTCCTTCTGAGACCAGAGGAGGCTGCTAAGGGCTCCAGAGCACTCTAAACACCGCAGGACCTCAGGATCACGGGTGAGTGGAACTCAACATCAGCTTCAAGATCACAGAGGGTCTTGTGTAAGCAGGAACAGGGACAAAGGACCCCGCCCAACCAGAGGCTGGGATCCTTTCTGGTCAGGGCCACCCCTGCCATCTTCCTTATGAGCCCAGCAGAGGCTGCTAAGGGCTCCAGAGTGCTCTCTATGCCTCAGGACCTCAGGATTACCTCGGGATCACTGGTGAGTGGAACTCAACATCAGCTTCAAGAATCACAGAGGGTCTTGTGCCAGCAGGAACAGGGAACCAGAGGCTGGGATACATTCAGGTATGGGCCAGCCCTGCCATCTTCTGTGTGAACCCAGCAGAGGGCATCTAGGGCACCAGAGGCTTCTCCTTGCTGCAGGATCCCTACCACACTTAGGACCTCCTGATCACCTGAGAGCACATGGGTGATAGAAGCAACAGAGCTTCTTGGGCAGGGTCCCATCGGGTATTCATCCTCAGACAGGAGGCAGAGCTAAGTCCCAGACCCCTGAAACGTTCCTTGTCAGAAGAGAGTCAGCCTTCAGGGAGGGTTCTGAATCTAGAACTCAGGAGGGGGATCAGAGCTCCTGACTGCTGGACACCTGCCCTGCAATAGAAGAGCTTGCCTGGAGAGACTGCTCTGACCACTGGAACTCAGGAGAGAGTTGGACACCCAGGAGTACTGACAGAGGCTAACAGAATCAAAGGAGGATCAAGCTCCAACCAGAGACAGCTTGAACATTAACATCAGAGATTTCCAGATGGCTAAAGATAAAGAGAAGAATCTTACTAACAGAAACCAAGAACACTGGGTATCATCAGAACCCAGTACACACACCACAACAAGTCCTGGATACCCCAACGCCCGAAAAGCAAGACACTGATTTAAAATCATATGTTATGATGGCGGTAGAAGATTTTAAGAAGGGCATTAATAACTCACTTAAAGAAATACAGGAGAACACTGCTAAAAAGGTAAAAGCCTTTAAAGAGGAAGTACAAAAATCCCTCAACAAATAACAGGAGAATACTGCTAAACAAGGAAAAGCACTTAAAGAGGAAACACAAAAATCCCTCAAGGAATCACAGGATAACACTGCTAAACAGGGAGAAGCCCTTAAACACTTAAACACTTAAACACTGCTAAAGAGGTAGAAGAAACACAAAAATCCCTTAAAGAATTACAGAAAAAACACAACCAAACAGGTGATAGAATTGTACAAAACCATCCAAGATCTAAAAATGGAAGGAGAAACAATGAAGAAAACCCAAAGGGAGACAACTTTGGAGATAGAAACCCTGGGAAAGAAATCAGGAACCATAGATGTGAGCATCAGCAACAGAATACAAGAGATGGAAGAGAGAATCTCAGGTGGCGAGGATTCCATAGGAAATATGGACACAACATTTTCTTTGGAAAATGCAAAATGCAAAGAGATCCTAACTCAAGACATCCAGGAAATCCAGGACACAATGAGAAGACAAAACCTACGGATAATAGGGGTAGATGAAAATGAAGGTTTTCTAATTAAAGGGCCAGCAAATATCTTCAACAAAATTATAGAAGAAAACTTCCCTAACCTAAAGAAAGAGATGCCCAAGAACATACAAGAAGCCTACAGAACTTCAAATAGACTGGACCAGAAAAGAAATTCCTCCCGACACATAATTATCAAAACAACAAATGCACTAAATAAAAACAGATAATTAAAAGCAGGAAGTCATAAAGGTCAAGTAACATATAAAGGCAGGCCTATTAGAATTACTCCAGACTTCTCACCAGAGACTATGAAAGTCAGAAGATCCTGAACAGATGTTATACCGACCATAAGAGAACACAAATGCCAGTCCAGGCTGCTATACCCAGAAAAATTCTCAATTACCATAGTTGGAGAAACCAAAGTATTCCATGACAAAACCAAATTCACACAATATCTTTCCATGAATCACCCCTTCAAAGGATAATGAAGGGAAAACACTAACACACAGATGGAAACTGCACCCTAGAAAAAGCAAGAAAGTAATCCTTTAACAAAAGTAAAAGAAGACAGACACAAGAACAAATTCCCAACTTTAACAACAAAAGTGACAGGAAGCAACAATTACTTATTGTTAATTTCTATTAACATCAATGGACTCAATTCCCCAATAAAAAGACATAGACTTACAGATTGACTACACAAACAGGACCCAACATTTTGCTGCTTACAGGAAACCCACCTCAGGGAAAAAGACAGACACTACCTCAGAGTAAAAGGCTGGAAAACAATTTTCCAAACAAATAGCCAAAGAAACAAGCTGAAGTAGCCATTCTAATATTGAATAAAATTGAATGCCAACACAAACATATCCAAAAAACAAAGATGGCCACTTCATACTCATCAAAGGAAAATCTACCAAGATGAACTCACAATTCTAAATATCTATGCTCCAAATGCAAGGGCAATCACATTCATTAAAGACTTTAGTAAAGCTCAAAGCAAACATTGCACCTCACACAATAATAGTGGGAGACTACAACAACCCACTCTCACCAATGGACAGATCCTGAAAACAGAAAATAAAAAGAGACACATGGACACTAACAGAAGTTATGAGAAAAATGGATTTGACAGATATCTACAGAACATTTTATCCTAAAACAAAAGGATATACATTCTTCTCAGCACCACATGATAACTCCTCCAAAATTGACCATATAATTGGGCACAAAATAGGCCTCAACAGATACAAAAATATTGAAATTATTCCATGCATCCTATGAGATGACCACAGACTAAGGCTGATGTTCATTAATAGCATAAGTAATAGTAAGCCAACATTCATGTGGAAACTGAACAACATTCTACTCAATGATATCTTAGTCGAGGAAGAAATAATGAAAGAAATTAAAGACTTTTTAGAGTTTAATGAAAATGAAGCCACAACATACACAAGTTATGGGACACAAGGAAGTCTTAAGAGGAAAACTCATGGCCCTGAGTGCCTCCAAAAAGAAACTAGAGAGAGCATACACTAGCAGTCTGACAGCATACCTTAAAGCTCTGCAAGGAAAGGAAGCAAATTCACTGAAGAGGAGTAGATGGCAGCAAATAATCAAACTTAGGGCTGAAATCAACCAAGTGGAAACAAAAAGAACTATTCAAAGAATCAACCAAACCAGGAGCTGGTTGTTTGAGAAAATAAACAAGATAGATAAACCCTTAGCAAGACTAAGGGCATAGGGACGGTATCCTAATTAACAAAATCAGGAATGAAAAAGGAGACATAAAAACAGATACTGAGGAAATCCAAAACATCATCAGATCCTACTACAAAAAGCTATACTCAACAAAACTGGAAAATCTGGATGAAATGGACAACTTCCTAGACAGATACCAGGTACCAAAGTTAAATCATGATCAGATTAACAATTTTAACAATCCCATTTCCCCTAAAGAAATAGAAGCAGTCATTAATATTCTCCCAACCAAAACAAAAATGTCCAGGACCAGATGGATTAATGCAGAGTTCTATCAGACCTACAAAGTAGACTTAATACCAACTCTCCTCAAACTATTCCACAAAATAGAAACAGAATGTCCTTTACCCAATTCATCTATGAAGCCACAATTACTCTGATACCTAAACCACACAAATATCCAACAAAGAAAGAGAACTTCAGACCAATTTCTCTTAGAAATATTGATGCAAAAATATTCAATAAAATCCTCATAAACAGAATCCAAGAACACATCAAAATGATCAAACATTATGACCAAGTAGACTTCATCCCAGGGATGCAGCGATGGTTTAATATATGGAAATACATCAACATAATCCACTATATAAACAGACTCAAAGACAAAAACGACATGATCATCTCCTTAGATGCTGAGAAAACATTTGACAAAATCCAGCACCCCTTCATGATAAAAGTCATGGAAAGATCAAGAATTCAAGGCCCATACCTAAACATAATAAAAGCAATCTACAGCAAACCAGTAGCAAACATCAAAGTAAATGGAGAGAAGCTGGGAGCAATCCCACTAAAATCAGGGACTAGACAAGGCTGCCCTCTTTCTTCCTACCTATTCAGTATAGTACTTGAAATCCTAGCCAGAGCAATTTGACAACAAAAGGAGATCAAGGGGATACAAATTGGCAAGAAAGAAGTCAAAATATCACTATTTTCAGATGATATGATAGTATATATAAGTGACCCTAAAAATTCCACCAGAGAACTCCTAAACCTGATAAACAGCTTCAGTGCAGTACCTGGATATAAAATTAACTCAAACAAATTAGTGGCCTTTCTCTACACAAAAGATAAACAGGATGAGAAAGAAATTAGGGAAACAACACCCTTCACAATAGTCAGAAATAGTATAAAATACCTTGATGTGACCCTAACTAAGGGAGTGAAATATCTGTATGACAAGAACTTCAAGTCTCTGAAGAAAGAAATTGAAGAAGATCTCAGAAGATGGAAAGATCTCCCATGCTCATGGATTTGCAGGATTAATATAGTCAAAATGGCTATCTTGCCCAAAGCAATCTACAGATTCAACACAATCCCCATCAAAATTCCAACTCAATTCTTCGCTGAGATAGAAAGGGCAATTTGCAAATTCATCTGGAATAATAAAAAACCTAGGATAGCAAATACTCCTCAACAATAAAAGAACCACTGGTGGAATCACCATGCCTGACCTCAAGCTGTACTACAGAGCAATTGATAAAAACTGCATGGTACTGGTATAACAACAGACAGGTAGACCAATGGAATATAATTTAAGACCCAGAAATGAACCCACACATCTTGGGTCACCTTATTTTTGACAAGGGAGCTAAAACTATCCAGTGGAAAAAAAGACAGCATTTTCAATAAATGGTGCTGGCACAACTGGCGGTCAACATGCAGAAGAATGCGAATTGATCCATTCCTTTCTCCTTGTACAAAGCTCAAGTCTAAGTGGATCAAAGACCTCCATATTAAACCAGAGACACTGAAATTTATAGAGGATAAAGTTGGGCAAACCCTTGAAGATATGGGCACAGGGGAAATATTCCTAAACCGAACAGCAATGTCCTGTGCTGTAAGAGCAAAAATCGACTAAAGGGACCTCATAAAATTGCAAAGCTTCTGTAGGGCAAAAGATACTGTCAATAAGACAAAAAGGCCACCAACAGATTGGGAAAAGATTTTTACCAATTCTAAATTTGATAGGGGACTAATATCCATGTTCATAGCTGCCTTATTTATAATAGCCAGAAGCTGGAAAGTACATAGATGTCCTTCAACAGAGGAATGGATACAGAAAATGTGGTACATTTACACAATCGAGTACTACTCAGCTATTAAAAACAAAGAATTTATGAAATTCTTGTGGAAATGGATGGATCTGGAGAATATCATCCTGAGTGAGGTAACACAATCATAAAAGAAGTCACTTGATATGCACTCACTGATAAGTGATATTAGCCCAGAAACCTAGAATACCCAAGATACAACTTCCAAAATGCAAGAAATGAAGTAGAAAGAACAACGCGTGGATACTTCATTCCTCCCTATAACTTGGAATATAATATCCATGGAAGGAGTTGCAGAGACAAAGTTTGGAGATAAGATGAAAGGATGGACCATCCAGAGACTTCCCCACCAGGAGAACCATCCCATAATCAGCCACCAAAGCAGACACTACTGCATAGGCTAGCAAGATTTTGCTGAAAGGACCCTGATATAGCTGTCTCATGTGAGGCTTTGTCAGTGCCTGGCAAATACAGAAGTGGATGCTCACAGTCATCTATAGGATGAAACACAGGGTCCCCAATGGAGGAGCTAGAGAAAGTACCCAAGGAGCCGAAGGGGTCTGCAACCCTATAGGTGGAACAACAATATGAACTAATCAGTACCCCCAGAGCTCATGTCTCTAGCTGCATATGTAGCAGAAGATGGCCTAGTCGGCCATTATTGGGAAGAGAGGCCCCTTGGTCTTTATATTCCCCAGTACAGGGGAATGCCAGGGCCAGGAAGTAGGAGTGAGTGGGTAGGGGAGCAGGGTGGAGGGAGGGTATAGGTTACTTTTTGGATAGCATTTGAAATGTAAATGAAGAAATTATCTAATAAAATTTTTTGAAATGTTTGAAAATGTCATCTTATATTTACTAATATGTTTTCTGCATTTTCAAAATGTGTATGTGTGTGCAAGTGAGACACACACACACACACACACATACACAGAGAGACAGAGAGATTTTGTGAGAAGGATATTTATCACACTCCCCAGCAAAGAATACTCTGATATAGAATATATAAAAGCTGGTATCAAACGAACATCCTCAGCAATCAAAACTGTTGTCTGTAGCCCTTTCTCGACAGGAGATATGTATATTATGACTTTCTCAGGCCATATGACTAAACTCTATGCCGTTCTAATTTCAAGTCTTGGTCAGTCTTCAGAACATTTCTTTTTAGTCTTCTACAAACCAATTTGAAATTTCAGCCCATCTTGAAAAGGAACAGTGGAGGAACTATGCACAAAACAAAATTGAAAGTACAAACTAGATTTTAAAATATGATCAACAGAAAAATTATTTCATCAATTTCAAATTTAGCTTGTATTTAATTTTTGACAATATATAATTTTAAGATAGTTTGTTTAAAGCTACTCAGTATGACCCTTTTCAATGAATTTAAGTAAAATTTTGTAGTTGCATTGCTATGTTTTATAAAATAAAGCTATCGAAGCTAAACTCAATGTGAAATTTGAAAATCATAATTTCTTTATTTTTCAATTTTTTATTAGATATTTTCTTCATTTGCAATTCAAATGCTATCCCAAAAGTCCCTTATACCCTCCCCCACCCTGCTCTCCAACCCACCCACTCCTGCTTCCTGGCCCTGGTATTCCCCTGTATTGGGGCATATAATCTTTGCAAGTGACACACACACACACAAAAGAGACAGAGACAGAGACAGAGAGTAAGTTATCGATGGTCATAAAATATGCTTCTTTTGTCTCAAATTGGGACACCCTTGAATGGCTTTTACAGATAGTTCTCCTTTTAGGGGGCGGCTTATCCCTCTGTTCAAATGGTATCACTACTTTGTTCATCTGATGACAACCTTGCTTCTCACTTCTTTACAGCCACAGTTTCTTGAAAAAAATCCTGAGAAAATACCTGTAAGCAAAACTCAAAATTAGAGGCCATCTTCTGCTCAAATTGACCTGTGACATTTCCCATGATTTTTTTTTTTATATTTTCCATAGTGCTCATGGATGGGCAATGGAAAGGATGTACTTTTAGTCTGTTTGAAGGCTTTAAAACTTGGCTATCACACTCACTAGTAATCTCTTCTGTCTACAACTTGATCACTGCTTTCCAACCACACTCTGGATTACAGTATGATCTGGTTAGAATACAGACATTTCTTTTGTACACATCTTTAATTTCTAAGTGGGGAGGGCAGTTCAGTGAATGCAGTTCAGTTGAGTTCAATGTAGTGGAGTTCAGCTAATTTCAGTTAAGTTCAGTGCAGTTCAATTGAGTTCAGTGAGTGCTGTAGAGTTGAGCTCAAGTTCATGACTTTGTGAATAAAAAAGAGCCATAAGATTAGAACAAATTACCCAAGTTAGTTTGAGGCCAAGCAAAACAATTCAGTGTGGAGCCAGGAAACCATTTTGAATTAATTATCATGGAGAAGAGTATGAGCCAAGAAGCTTGAACTGAGTTCTGGCTAGAACAGCCAGCTAGCTAGAGTTCAGAAAGAGTTAGAAAGGTTGAGTTTATTCAGCAGTGAGCCTCAAATAGAACAATTACGTTGGTAAATAAAAGTTACTTTTACATATATTAATTGCAATCTTTATTTGTCTCCCTATTAAATTCAGTTTTATGGGCCAACAACTAGGACTGAGGCCTGTCCTGGAGTGTGGTCATATACAAGTTGTCAAACCATTGAGTAATAAATGCATTTCCTACATAACAATAATAAGTATCTTCCCAGTCCCCAATGGGTGAGACACCACACCATGAAACACTTTACATTGTGAGTGTGCCTATCACTCCCTTCAGAATCAAAAGTATCAGTCTAGACTTTCTTTTCATTTCCTAGATGTATCGTGTCCCAGAAAGCATCAATCTTCACACATAGCATCTTCGGTGCAGGAAGATGAGCCTCTGATAGAATGTGTGTGAAGGTTGAATTTTCTTTTTATCTATAAGAACTGTAATCAAGTCTGTACTTTGGAATACCGAATGGCTGAAAAACACCTAAAGAAATGATGAACATCCTTAGTCATCAGGGAAATGCAAATCAAAATGACCATGAGATTCCACCTCCTACCAGTCAGAATGGCTAAGATCAAAAACTCAGGTGACAGCAGATGCTGGCAAGGATGTGAAGAAAGAGGAACACTCCTCCACTGGTGTTGGGATTGCAAGCATATACAACCACTTTGATAATCAGTTTGGCAGCTGCTCAGAAAATTGGACATAGTACTACCAGAGGATCCAGCAATACCACTCCTAGGCATATACCCAGAAGATGATCCAACATGTAATAACAACACATGCTCCACGATGTTCATAGCAGCCTTATTTATAGTAGCCAGAAGCTGGAAAGAACCCAGATGTTCCTCAACAGAGGAATGGATACATAAAATTTGGTACATTCACACAATGGAATACTACTCAGCTATTAAAAACAATGAGTTCATGAAATTCTTAGGCAAATGGATGGATCTGGAGGATATTATCCTGAGTGAAGTAACCCAATCACAAAAGAATTTACTGATAAGTGGATATTAGCCCAGAAGCTCAGAATACCTAAAATACAATTCACAAACCACATGAAACTCAAGAAGAAAGAAGAAGATAGTATGGATACTTCAATCTGTCTTAGAAGAGGCAAAAAAATACCCATGGGAGGAGTCACAGAGACAAAGTGTGCTCAGAGACTAAAGGAAGGACCATGAGACTGCACCACAGGGGATCTATCCCATATACAGTCATCAAACCCACATACTATTATGCATGCCAACAAATGCTTGCTGACAGATGCCTAATATAGCTGTCTCCTTAGAGTCTGCCAGTGCCTGACAAATGCAGAAGTGGATGCTCATAGCCATCCATTGGATGGAGCACAAGAGAAAGAACCTAAGGAGCTGAGCTCCCAGGGACTAAACCACCAACCTGAGTACACATGGTAGGACTCATTACTCCAGCTGCATATGTAGCAGCAGATGGCCTAGTTGGTCATCAATGGGAGGAGAAGCTCTTGGTCCTTTGAAGGCTCTATGCCCCAATGTAGGGGAATGCCAAGGCCAGGAACTGGGAGTGAGTGAGTTGGTGAGCAGGGGGAGGGGCAGCAGATAGGGGGTTTGGGAAAGAGAAACCAGTAAAGGGGATAACATTTGAAATGTAAATAAAGAAAATATCTAATTAAAAAAAAACAGTAGTGCCATCAAATAGCTGTTCACAAAAATGATACAAAAAACAATAAAAACAAAACAAAAACAAGCAGGGTCGGATATATGCTAATTGTTTCTCAGAGCATCAAGCATTTTAAGTTTAATTTTTTTCATTTTCTTTGAACCTTTTGAGAGTATAGGTGCTAAACACAGTCTACAGATACAGATTGAAATCAGAGTAAAACAGACCTGATAAATTCTCTGGATTAAATTATTATCATAAATGTACTAGTGTTTCTAAGAATTTTGTGGTTTTCTTAAATATAGATTTGCCTGTTAATTTTCACAATTTAATCTTATTTTAAAAGCCACATAAAAATCATATAAAATTTATTCACATTCAGGGATTCCAAAACAAAGTATAAGAAAGTGCATGGTAAATGAGAAAGCAAGCAACAACATTTATTTCCTGATTAGCAATAGCGGAGTCCAGTGGTCAGTAAGTTTCAAATAGTACAATCTTTTGTAAACAGAAAAGATAGAAACAACAAAATTCTCCTTGAGGTATAGTTAATATATCCTCTTACAAGCTTGTTGAAGTATTCTTGTTAGAAAGAGAAAAATTTGTTTTATAAGTAACATCAATACTAGGATGCAACCGATTGCTAAAGGAAGGAAATGTATTCAGGTGTTACATTTTCTTTTGAAATATAGAACTGCTGTATAATTAATTGTAGAGATAAAAATAACCAAATATTTAAGTCAGTAGGTATTTACCTGAGTCTTAGACAATTAGCAAATATAATTAAAATATCACGACTGTTCAAAAATTATAAGAAATGACTAATTAAAAATTGTATAGTCGAGACAGTTTAAAGGTAAATTAAAATTTAAAAAAATGGAGAAGAGATGGAAACATAATTAAATTTAGTATCAATAAAATTTTTAATTAAGGGTATCCTTTATGATTTTCAACTACACATAATTTTAACTGTTCTAGCAAGGAAGATTCTGCTTTGATCTTGAAAGAAGAATAAAAATAGATGGCAGCCATGAGGTATCTGACTCTGGACCTGCAAGCCCAATCTTTCTCTTTCCCTTTGCACACAAGAAATTAACCTTGCTTTTCGAAGATCTCTATCAAAACACTACAGTCCTTCTTGTTGATTTCTGACTTTAGGCCAATTCATGGCACTACTGTGGATTATAGTAGAATGAAAGATGGAAAGACCAATGCAAACTCTATTATCTCAAAAAAACCAATGTTCGTGATCCTTTCCTTAGACTTTCAAAGAAGCACTATGTCTAATATTAAGGACAGTGCTAAGCCTCGCTATTATAATTAGTAAAATAAAATTTAGACGCAATTATTAATACTTAAAACAGCACTTGTTCTAGGTGATATATTTATCCAAAGTTTGTCAAGCAACTTGACAATTGGATTAAGCTCAAATTTTGATTTCAGTCCCAGAATCAGTTAGTTCTAGGAGTCAGGATGTGGAAGAAGACAGAAGAAAGAAAGGTTGCATGAAGAATCCATTTGCAGAAGCATTTGGGAAGTCATTGTGCAATCATGAAATAAAATGTATTAAAATCTCAAGGTTTTAATGTTTTCTGTAAGATGAGCACATCTTGACAACATTTTCTGTAGCTGTAAGTATGAGCACCATTCCATGTATGTGGAAATGAGGCAAGGAGCAGAGTCACAAAAGAATGAATATGTCATATCAAGTAACTGGACCTATAGCTATAGCAGCAAGGAGCAATTTAGTCATGAGGTGACACAGTTGACTCTTGTACAATGGATCACCATGTAACAGTAATAAGGTAGAGAGTTTGTCACAGTGACAGTCAAAATCATTATATATCAAGAAAAAAAAAAAACCATTAAAAAATCTGAGTCATGAAACCCATTAACAGAATGGGGATAAATAAACTTACATAAAATTAAACATTGGACATGACAGAAGAAATGATAAAGTATGTTTAAAACATATATTGTGCAAGTTAATATCTATGCAAGTATCACTTACCTAGAAGGAAGTTCTTCAATGGTTAACTAACCTGCCTTTTCCATTTTTAACTGCCTATTATACACATTAGTAAAACATAATGCACAAGAGGTATTTGCAGTTGATGATTGTCACTAAAGTGATATCTTCCATACACAAATGCAGGACAAAGAGAAAAATGAAATAGAACCATCCAGCCTGTGCACTCTATGATAGGCAGAGTTCAGGTCACCTCACCACCATCCCTTTTACAGCTCTGGATGAGCAAATGACCAAACAAATGTCACAGGAGACAGACATTCTCCTGTCACTTTGCCTTGGCTCGACTGCTTAATAACTTCTCCATAAATGCTTAGATTTGGTGATTCCCAAGATTTAGAGAAGTGAAGATATTTACAGTTATAGTCTGGATTGACTCAAAGAGAGTAGTAATTATAACCTCCCTTTTTATTTAATTAAACAAACATAGAACTGCCTCCTTGCCAAATATATTATCTCTTGCCAGTTAATAATCAGAGGATCCATAGCTGAATTATATGTTAAAGGACTCGATTATCTGACAATTTAACATTGGATTGAGTGCCAACTGCCTTTAATCTAAAGTAACTACACAAAGGACTGGGGGATTTAGAAAGTGAATCTGGGGAATGAGAGAACTGGATATATACTAGCCATTAGTCTAATTATATATACTAGCCAATAGCTACACCTACTTCCCACATACCTGAAACATGATGTTTCTCAAGGAGATGAGCTCTTACAGATCAGTGTAATCTCAAACCAATGATCACAAAACAAACATCTGAAGTGTTTAATTCCATTGTTGGTCCTTACAATTCTCACAATGACTTAAAATTCATTATTCAAATGAATATCCTTGCCTTTTTGTTTGCTTTCTTTAACAAGAGGCCACACATCTTAATGTAGGTACCAGGGAATTAGAATTCTGTACAAACAATGTATTTGTAGTTCCCATATGTCCCTGTACCCTGTTAATATAGATATTCTAGAATTGTTACTTGAGATATACAAATAGATATGATGTATGTCAAACTTTATGTGTGGTAGAGAAAGGAAATCATTAGAAAAGTTGTAGGGAGGGCAGTAGATACCAACAGAAGATGCAAAGCAGGAGATGATGAGCGCTGATACCTGGCCAAGTGCAAGGATGCAGTGATACAAGCTGGGTAAAGACAAGGCACAGGTCACAGGAGGTGTGAGTGAGCAAGGGAAAGCACGCGTGCTTTTCTCCTCAGCACTCATGGCATCTGAGTACTCATGCTAATGTCAGTGCATCCTCCTCAAGGCCAGGATCCCTGCAGAGAAGAGATTTGTTAGCCTGCCTGTCTCTGTGTCTCTCTATCTCTGACTCTCTGTCTCTCTGTCTCTCTCTCTGTCTCTTTGCCCCCTATGTGTATGTGTGTATGTGTGTGTGTGTGTGTGTATGTGTGTGTGTGTGTGTGTGTGTGTGTGTGTTTATGTGTGTTTGTGTGTGTGTGTATGGTGTGACTGAAGTATCACCATGCTTGGTAATATAAATCAAGTATTTTAATATTCAGAAAACCAAGGCAGTATTGTGAATTTGAAGCCATTGTGGAATACAGGGTAAGTTCAAAGCCAGCATAAGACACATAGTGAATTCTATCTCTAAAAAAAAAAAAACCTTAAGTAAATTAAAGGATATGCATATAGTAGGATATGTATATCAGGTATATATAGATATAGAGTATATAGATGTATAGATATAGATACACACATTTATGAAGGCAAAAGCTGGAAAGAAGGGATATAACAATGTAATTATATTTTAATTTCAAGAAATAAATATGTTGTTCAAATCTAACTTCAAAACTTTCCTTTTGAATGGTTGTGCGATCATGTCTCATATATATACCATGTAACATTTACTTTCATATATAATTGCTATTTCTAAACTTTGTTAAAATAAAAATATATTGTGTATTGCAATATTTAAAGCCCATTACCCTGTGTGATAAACAAGCGAGTGATAATCTCTATGCACATGAAGCTGAGATAATGTATAATGGGGAAGACCCACAATGCATCAGAAGCACCACAAAGCCCTATGATCTCTCTAACTGTAGAGGCTATAGATCCGTTACCTCCATAGCCACTGAACACCAATGACTTTCTAAAAGAGTGTCTGAACTGAAAAAAGTTACAACCACTTTTAGTAACTTGCTGTCTCAAGACTACCTTCCTTGTAAGTTATCTTTCCATTACATTAACTGAAACCTCTAAATGTAGTAGGTGTCTGGGCCCTATGGATTTTACTTGAAAGTTTGTCATACATCTGTGGCAGTTTGCAAATTCTGATCTAACTACTTTACTCATGAAATCACACCCAGTAACATGCATGGCACCCTCCTCACTTGCTTAGGCTAAGCATGAACTGAAGACACATTAACAAATGTAAATGTAGAATTAGTCACAGGGTGAGTGTCCAGTATAAATTTATAGTTAAATAATAATAAAAATTTATAGTTAAATAATAATTTAACTATGTTATTGTTAATAATAGCAATAATATGCTGGATTAAAATATTTTTATAACACAGGATTACTATGCTAATGATATTCTAGGCAGAAAACTTACTGTGGGGAAAAACAATGAGTCTGTACCTTATAGAAAAACAGACTATATTTTGAGAGAAAAATAAAAATAATCAAAATATATAAATATATAAATAAATAAATAAATACATGCATAAATACATAAATATATAAAATTTAAAACATAACAAAAATTACCTTTTCTTAGTTTGACATAAGGCATGGTAAAGACAGCATTAGTTAAAGCACAGAACACTATTCAGAGCAGTGATCAGAGTGTGAGAAAAAGAAAGGTCTTTGTGTAGATGTTTCTATGATCACCACATTCTAACATCTTCGGTTCCAGCTGGCCAATACCTTCAGAAAGAGCTTTCAGTAACTTTCCACTGGAAGAGAATGAAAGAGACCAAACACAGTAGAAGCTGGTTTAGGATGGCCAGAGCTGAAGAATTCAATATTTGTATACAAGGCACTAGACAAATAAGAATAGGTTGTCAGAGGATATAGAGAGCAGACAAGAACTGAAAGAAAATGGCATTGCTGAAGGAACTGAAAGAGAGCCAAGGGGATGAGGAGCAGAGCTATAAAATGCTGCCCCTGGATACGACATGGCTGTCATACAAGTTCACAGCAGCTTGGTTACCTGCACTAGATCAAATTTCTGCAAGCAGGAGCTGCTTTCCAGGCTGAACTTCCTACTGAGGAGCTATTGACTTTTAACAAGAATGAGCAAGGCATAATTGTTCCTTGGTGGTGGGGCTTCCCCTGGGTAGGATTCCAGTGAGCTGGTGAATGATCCCATACATAGTCACATATAAGTGTCTGCACAAATTAGGAGTTAGAGGCTTATGAGGTGGGAGGGAAAGATGGGGGATGGAGAGAGAAAGGTAGGAGGGTGAGAGGGAGGAAGAAAGGGAGGAAGAAAGGGAGGAAGAGGGTGCAGGAGGAAAGGAGAGAGAGAGAAGTTGGAAGGAAAAATGGAGAACATATTGGGGGATACAAGGAAGCTAGAGAGGAAAATAGGATTCTTTTTTCATTGTGATTTTCTTCAAATACTGTGATTATTTTTCATTCTGTACATGTAGGAAATTCCAGAGATTCTAGGAAATAAAATAAATAATCCAGTTAAAAAGTGAGCTGTTAAACTAAAAACAGTTCTCAAACTTGATAGTAAGTGGGGTG
Source organism: Mus minutoides (assembly GCA_902729485.2). NCBI lineage: Eukaryota > Metazoa > Chordata > Mammalia > Rodentia > Muridae > Mus > Mus minutoides. Next base: position 49,449 of record CACVCL010017583.1, on the reverse strand, counting down.
GGGTGGGGTGGAGAGGGAGGTGAGGTGGGTGGGTGTCCTAGCACCCTCTATGAGGCAAAGGGAAGACGGGATTGGATAAGGAAGCAACATTTACTTTTCTTTAATTTCTTTTAACATCAATGGACACAATCCCCCCCCCCAAAAAAAGACTTAGATTAATAGACTGGCTACACAAAGAGGACCCAACATTTTGCTGCTTACAGGGAACCCATCTCAGGGAAAAAGACAGAAACAACCTCAGAGGGAAAGGCTGGAAAACAATTTTCCAAGCAAATGATCCTAAGAAACAATCTAGAGTAGCCATTCTAATATCAAATAAAATTGATTTTCAACCCAAATTTATCAAAAAAGACAAGGATGGGCACTTCATACTCATCAAAGTTAAAGTCTTCCAAGATGAACTCTCAATTCTGAATATCTAAGCTCCAAATGTAAGAGCAGCCACAATCATTAAAGAAACTTTAGTAAAGCTCAAAGCACACATTGCAGATCACACAATAATAGTGGGAGACTTGAACACCCCACTCTCACCAATGGACATATCCTGAAAACAGAAACTAAAGAGAGACACATGGACACTAACAGAAGTTATGAAACAAATGGATTTAATAGATATCTACAGAACATTTTATCCTAAAACAAAAGGATATACCTTCTTTTCAGCACCACATTGTGCCTCCTCTAAAATTGACCATATAATCTGTCACAAAAATAGGCCTCAATGGATACAAAAATATTGAAATTATCCCATGAATACTATCAGATCACCATGGACTAAGGCTGATCTTCAATAACAGCATAAAAAACAGAAAGCCAGCATTCACGTGGAAACTGAACAACACTCTACTCAATGATATCTTGGTAAAGGAAGAAATAAAGAAAGAAATTAAAGACTTTTTAGAGTTTAATGAGAATGAATCCACAACATACCCAAGTTATGGGACACATTGAGAAGTCCTAAGAGGAAAATTCATGGCCCTGAGTGCCTCCAAAAAGAAATTAGAGAGAGCATACACTAGCAGCCTGACAGCACACCTAAAAGCTCTACAAGGAAAGGAAGCAAATTCACTGAAGAGGAGTAGATGGCAGGAAATAATCAAACTTAGGGCTGAAATCAACCAAGTGGAAACAAAAAGAACTATTCAAAGAATCAACCAAACCAGGAGCTGGTTCTTTGAGAAAATCAACAAGATAGATAAACCCTTATCCAGACTAACTAGAGGGCACAGGGATAGTATTCTAATTAACAAAATCAGAAATGAAAAAGGAGACATAACAACAGATCCTGAGGAAATCCAAAACATCATCCTACTACAAAAGGCTATACTCAACAAAACTGGAAATCTTGGATGAAATGGACAACTTCCTAGACAGATATCAGGTACCAAAGTTAAGTCAGGATCAGATTAATGATCTTAACAATCCCATCTCCTCTAAAGAAATAGAAGCAGTCATCAATAGTCTTCCACCCCCAAAATCCCAGGACCAGATGGGTTTAGTGAAGAGTTCTATCAGACCTTAAAAGAAGACCTAATCCAAACTCTCCTCAAACTATTCCACAAAATAGAAACAGAAGGTACTGTACCCAATTCATTCTATGAAGCCACAATTACTTTGATACCAAAACCACACAAAGATCCAACAAAGAAAGAGAACTTCAGACCAATTTCTCTTATGAATATCAATACAAAAATATTCAATAAATTCCTCACAAACTGAATCCAAGAACACATCAAAACAATCTCCCATCATGACCAAATAGACTTCATCCCAGAGATGCAGGGATGGTTTAATATACAGAAATCCATCAACGTAATCTACGATATAAACAAACTCAAAGACAAAAATCACATGATCATCTCCTTAGATGCTGAGAAAGCATTTGACAAAATCTAACAACCATTCATGATAAAAGTCTTGGAAAGATCAGGAATTCAAGAACCCTACGTCCATATAATAAAAGCAATCTACAGCAAACCAGTAACCAGCATCAAACTAAATGGAGAGAAACTCAAAGCAATCCCACTAAGATCAGGGAGTATACAAGGCTGCCTACTTTCTCCCTGCCTATTCAATATAGTACTTGATGTCCTAGCCAGAGCAATTCGACAACAAAAGGAGATCAAGGGGATAAAAATTGGAAAGGAATACATCAAATTATCACTATTTGCAGATGATATGATAGTATATAAGCCTGTACACTATTTTGAAAGTCATGCACCCACAATATGGAATCTTGGAAATGGAAAGTATATGAACTAATCAGTACCCCCAGAGCTCGTGTCTCTAGCTGCATATATAGCCGAAGATGGCCCAGGTGGACATCATTAGGAAGAGAGGCCCCTTGATCTTGCAAACTTATATGCCCCAGTACAGTGGAACACCAGGACCAAGAAGTTAAAGTGGGTGGGTAGGGGAATTGGACGTGGGGAGAGTATAGGTTACTTTAGGGATAGCATTTGAAATGTAAATAAAGAAAATATCTAATTAAAAAAAAAGATTAAAAAAATAAAAGGGGATGTTTTTTTCTCAATGGAAAAGAACTGAATGAACTGTGAAAATCTCTGTCTCCAAATATGGCAGAAGAAAACTTCTCCTTGGAAATAAAAACTATCATGGAAAATTCATCAAGAGGATAGATATTGAGAATGCCAACTCTGCATCTTGTTATTTGCTGCAACCCAGTACACTGGAGACATGTAAAACAGACTAACACCCAATATTGGAAGTCCACATACTTCCAATGAATTGATGATATCATTATAAGTCTTCTATTGGAGTACCAAGAATGGTGGAGTAAGTTTGTTATGTATCTAATTCACAAAACTGAACTATGTTCTTGTTCCCTCAGCCTGTATATTTCTAATGTAGCTGAAGACACACACACACACACACACACACACACACACACACACACACACGAACATTTAGAAGGTGAAAATAAAATGACTTTCAGAAAGTTCATGTAGGTCAATGCCTAATGCATATAATATTCAAATTTTTAGGCCATATGGGTAACAGAGTGCTGTAAGAAAAACCTATGCTAATCATTCCAGGTGCATTGAATTATCTTCATGTTTTAATCTTTGGCCAGATAATTCAATAGCCACATCTGTATGAAACCTATAATGAATGTGCAATTAGACTATAAAGTCCAGAGTGCCAAAGTCTCAGTGCCTCGGATCAATAAATGGCACATACTGGTGAGGTTCAGAGGGATGGGAAAGCATTCCTCTGGCCCATGTGCAAATATCGACAATGTGTGTAAAAACTATCAATAATAAATTACTCCTCCCAGATAGTTATAGCCTGAGATTGATCACTGACAGAGATATACCTGCCTACTATGCATAATGAATGCACTTAGGTTCTGAGCCACTGTGCACCTAGTGCCCATTTATCAGAATGCTCATTTTCCATGTGACCTCACCTCTTCTATATGTGTGTTGTTGTGTTTTTCCTTTCTTCAGTCCCTGATTGATCCATTCAGATTTCCAAGACTAAGCCACACAGGTTGAGGGACAAGCCTGTACACTATTTTGAAAGTCATGCACCCACAATATGGAATCTTGGAAATGGAAAAAAAGCCAAGCACAGATCAACCCAGGATATAGGTATAGATGATAGAGACAGAAACAGAGATACAGATAGAGACAGCTTTGCCAGATATCATTGTAACTGTTTTCTGTAATTTTAAACTTATCTTTCAAATTATGCTATTTTATTCCTATGGCTTTAGATTTATATGCATCAGTAGAAATAGTAGGCAAACTAAAAGTACCTTAAAATAACTGGACATTGTATGTGATCAAACCTTATAATGAATCCATTATATTGCATAATTCCCTGTGGTTCTGATTCCCTGTGGAGCTGTGACTAATAAAGAAGTCATTAGTGGGATAGTTACAGAGGTAAAAAAATGCAAAGATAAGTTCCCAGCCTTGATTACTGGTTATCTGGAAATGGTTCTTAGATTTGATTAGATTTAAAGGCTTTAATTTAATCTACTGCCACTCTTAAATGAAATGTCATTAGTCTACAGCATGCATTTGCAAAGCAGCTAAATAAATGATCTTCTGTTGACATGTCTGTTTGTTACCCAGAACATTTCAGTGAATAGAAGGTACATAATATACTTTGCTTGTCGTTTGAAAATTTATTGATGACCTTGAAGTACAATTGTGTTGAGAACTTTAATTCCCAGTTCACAGGCTGTATAAGGGATTCAGAAACTTATATGGCTTGATTAAAAGAAGATCTTGTTACCTTTAAATTCAGGGTTGAACATTATTTTTAATTTTGAAAGTTTATTTTATTTTTATGAACTAAATTAAAAATTCAAATTAAAATTTTACACACTAAAATTAATATGATCCAAATGCTATACATATTAATGAATATCCATACAGTTAGAATAGCCATTCTGAAGCTGTGGCCCTTCACACAGGATTTTACACTTTCACTACTGAATATATTTGTTGCACACTTATCAACCACAAAAACTACAAAATCCATGAGATTTTAAAAGTAGAAAAGCATTTAGCTTTATATACACTTTCATATTTCCTGTGCATTCCTTGCACTAAGTCCTTCATATCTCAAAATATTTAGCCCTTCTTGTTTTCATCTGACATGGGATAATGCACATTTGTTTAATAAACTCCCAAATCTAAACTTCTAAGATAACTAAATAACAAAAGAACTCACTATCCAAACATATATGTTAAGAACAAATTTAGAACATCATTAGGAAGGAATGAGACCGTGACCCTTGTGGTAAAAATTGGTAGGAAGATGCGGATGAAATGGAATTCCTGACAGAGCAGGATCTTCCTTTCTCAGGGGGATTACCTAGATACCTTACCATGGTTCATACGGGGTCAAAGTGTTATAAGTCAATGATTACTATTTGCATTATCTGTTCAGACTTATTGCTTTAAAATATGTAGTAAGACCAAGCATTGGCATACCATGAATTGTAGGTACCCTAGAAGGGTGTAATAATAAGCGAATAGATTAGGTTTAAAGGTTCTTATTTAATCTGCAGCCACTTCTAAATGAAATACCATGAGTCTACAGCATGCAATGGCAAATCAGCTAAATAAATGTTCCTTTTTTGACATGTCTGATTGTCTTTTAGAATATTTTTGTGAATATAAAATATATTATATACTTTGTTCTTTTAAATTTTATTGGAAACCCTGAAATAAAATTGGGCTGAAGTCCTTAATTCCCAGGTCATGAGCTGCTTATCTCCCAACAGTTATATGCAGTATACTTGTTGAAATGTCCCCAAAGCATATTACAGAAGAGTTAAAAGAACATACTTGGAAAAAATCTTCACAATTATCAAACAAAAACTTAAACTCAGTATGTTACTCAAGTTCTTAAGGTGTGCACTAATTTGCTTGGTTAGTTAATTGAAACCTTGACATCAATGTGGACTTTAATGAATTTGCAATCTCTTCTCTGCATACTGTATACTGCTTTGGTATACTAGTGAGGAGGGTAATTATAGCCTTTATTTGGATTGTCAGGATTTTAAAAAACAATTGTAAAAAAGCTAGAAGAGGTATATCCATTTGTACAAAAAGAATAAAAAAATGAATAAGAACCAATTTTATTTGTTCCTAACACAAAATTAAGAATTCAGAGTAAAATATCATATTGAAATTTGCAAAGATAAATACCAAAGAAGATACAGTAAGTAAAGTGTTCTTATCTAGACCAGAAGAAATTAGTTACCATAATATGATAGGAACAAATAAACATTAAAACAATTAATGTAATGCTGGTATAATATATATACAGCTTGTAAACTGTAGACATAGGTGGATCCAGACATTTCTTCAGATCTTCCCTCCTAGAACTAACCATTCACCAGCTCATGTCTAAAAGAAAGGATGTGTCAAAAACTTTGACTTGGTGTAAAAAGAAGGGAAGAGACTCTTTAGAAACATTTCTAGCAAGTAGGACTAAAGAATTTTGCCCTACCCTGTTGCAGTTCCAATCTACCCTTTTACCCTTAAAATGTGTGTGTCTTTATGTGTTGGCATGTGTGCACATATGTATGCATGTGGTAGAGCTTTAAGAGGATAGACTTGGAGGTTAATGAACATACAGTAGAGTTGACATCTTACAAAGCAGCAAAGATAAAATCCTGTTTCTTAGAGAACTGACATAAGGTACAATCTGCTCCATACTATGATCACTTATTGGAAAACATAAAACAGCAAAAAACAAAAACAAAACAGCTCTCTTTCCAAAATCTCTAATTCTGCCATATCAGCCTATAGTAACGATAGTGTGAGATTTCAGCTAGAAAAGCTATAGAAGATGGCATAATGTTAAGGAGAAGCATAAAGACAAATTCTAAAACAGAAAGAGAAAAAACAAGGCCCCAAGAGTAAATTTAAGGCTGTGGTCCTTATAGTTGTAGCAAATCATATACAGTGTTTTACTCTTTGACAATGTATAGTAAATTTTCACACTAAATTCCAATTATCTTGAACATCCATTGTCCTGAAAAGCATTTGCACTTTCATTAACAAAATACACGCACACACACACACACACACACACACGCGCGCGTGCACGTATATGAGGGGGAAACCTTTACAAAAGAAATCTTCTGAGCCAATATTATATTTCATATGATTGTCATAGCTTCATTTGTTTATTACATTAATTGAAATTGTTTTTTCAGAACTTAGCACATGTGTGATGCATTATGATTTATCTTAATTGCTATATTCTTAGCAACTCTGTCAATCCCAATCCTCCAAATAAAATCTCTCATATTCATTACTATTTATTATATTTTCTTGCCCACTGAGTTTAAACAGGATTATCTTTGGGCCAATGAGTTTAGAGCTATCTGTTGGAGCCTAGTTGGCTCTGCAGTGTGTGTACAGCTAGAGACAGAGATTTTATGTCTCCCAGAGTCTATCAATAGTTAATAGTTAACAAATCAAGGGTAGCTACCAGTGTGCCTCTTTTCAGTCCTTTTACTATAGTCGATAGGGCTATTACTGTGTGAGCCCAGTGAAAGTAACTACAGTTGTTGGAAGGTAATTACTACAATAGCTATGTCAGGATTAGAGAATGATGCTTGAAATTTTAAAGCTTTAAAGGAAAAGGCATAAAACATCAAAAACCAGGCAAACAACATGAACAGAGGGAAATGAGAAAATGTTCAACATTCTCAGTGATCTGGGGAATGCAAATCCAAGCTACGTCGAGATTCTGTCTCACCCAATTCAGAATGGTTGTCAACAAAAAAACACAACACGTTTTATAAGTTGGCATATATGGAGGCTTTTACAGTAATAGGTTCCTATATAACATTTTGAAAGATATTTTGTGATGTTTATTATTTCATGTATTGTGTTCGCTACCCTTCTCTCCAGCCCCAACCACAATACAACTTTTCTTATTTAATAATTCCCCTTTAACTATTTACACTACTGTCTCCTCACTCACCTACTAAAACACAGCTACTAAATAATAGTATGATAACAGGTTACTAGATACCACAGGCTAACAAATAAAAGACCCAATACTGAGAAAATATTACTTCTTTTGGAATTGCTAGCCAGTGAGGTCACACAAAACTCCCCTCCCAGCTCCAAGACATTATATGATATTGTCAGTGCTATTGGTTACCACCCAGAACTTGACGGAAGACTCTGTTGCTGTAGATACCAAGGTCCTGAATATGGAAAATAAAGCTAGAACATGCCTGGGAGATTCATCTTTACCAGGTACTTTTTGTTGTTGCAGTTTGTTGTTATTTTTGTTGTTGTTGTAGTGTTATTTGGGTCTTTTGCTGATTTTAATTCTTTGACAACAAAATTCAGAAATGTTTCTATAAAACGCTCCTATTATAATTATAACTGCAAGATCAGTTATATCCAAATACAAATTTATGTTTCCTATGGAATAAAGCTTTTGGTAGAACTCCCAAAGGATAGGTTAGCAACTAATAGTAAAAGTTGTGTTTGCTAATTTAAAACCATATTCCATTCTTAGGACTCAGAAGTAGCTGGGTGGGAGGGATGGGAAGAGGAAAGGCTGATGGAAACGTAAAGCTAACTGTTGACTTCTGGCCCCATGTTGGCTCTGAAGGAAGACACAATGTTGAGACTTAAGTGGAACACAGAAGTTTTGGGAAATGACTATCAAGGAGGCAGGCCCCTCCAGAAACAATTAATTGGTGAGTGCGGAATGCAGTGCTGGGTGGACATCATGAACTATTGAGTTTCTTCTGGGATTCCAGGTTCCTTTTAATCTATTAAAGATTGTTTTTGTTTCTTTGTTTGTTTTATTTTTCTTTTTGTTGTTTATTCAGGTTTGGAAAGTCATAGTTGTGAGCCCAAAATTAAATCCAAGCTTATAGAACAGGAGAGTTATATTTCAGAGCAAATCTGTCATAAGCCTGCTACGAAGCTGAATACACAAGGCTACATTTTATTAAGTAGTGGTGTCAAAGGGAGGAGAGGCCCTTGGTCTTGCGAAGATCCTATGCCCCAGTATGAATACCAGGGCCAGGAAGATCGAGTGGGTAGGTTGGGGACCAGGGAGAGAGGAAAGGGGATAGGGGATTTTCAGAGAGGAAACTAGGAAAGAGAAAATATTTGAAATATAAAGAAAATATCTTATTTTTAAAAGTAGTACATGGTAGGCGAGTGCTAAGGATCTCAGTGTAAGATTGTATACAACATAAGAGTCATATCTTTCACCAGCTACCAGAGCATGTTGTCCATGAGGATAAGGAGAATGTCAAACGTGCTTCAGCTCCCAGGTAGTTTTCAAAGAGCTAGAGGGTATTATACATTCAACCAGAAAAGAAATTATTGATCTTACCAGACTGTGAATCCATTGTGCTACAGTGACCAGTCTGATAAGACGTTGCCCATTCAATTCTAGGTTCCCTGCACAAGATGAAACTCATATTTAAACTCATATTTAAACTGTGTCTCAGTACAGAAGCTTCACTAGATAAGTCCTTGGTCATAGGGAATAACACATTACTCTTATTCTGTAAAGTAGACATTGTATAAAACTGAATCACAATGACTAGACCCCAGATCAATGAATCTCTCAGCTCTCACCAGAAAGAAGCGATTTGCAGTAAATGACAATTATCACAAAGATCTGCATTTGCTTAATTGAACGAGAATACATGACAATGGAATGTCCATGCCTAAATGGAATGCTTACATTATACTCGCAACTCCTAAGGCTCGGGGAATCACTGTGACACATGGGTCAGAAAGACTATGGTGGCAGTCGGAAACTGCAAGGAAAGTGTCTTTTAAACACTGGTGGGAAGTTGTCCATATTAACTCAAAGTATATAACAGCATAAATAAACCTATTCATGGAAAATTCCCAACTCGTATAGAGGACTACCCTTGAAATTCTCCTGGACTTTTAGCATGAAAGCTACTGAGGAAGAATAGTTCCTTAGAGAGGGATTGTTTACTTTAAAGGTGTAACCCTTGGTATCTCAACGATGCTCTCCTGAAAGGTCACAAATCCAAGAATGAATAGTCACCATAAATTAGATTTAATGAGTCAAAAACAAAACAGACAATACAAAGTTGGGTGGGTATAGAAGGGAGGAGGTAGATTTGTTAGAAATTGGGTAAGGGGTAAAAAATAATCAAAACACATGCATGAATTTATCAAAAAAATAAAATATGAAAAAGAAGAAAAATGAATTAAATACAAAAATAAAAAGAACTAAGAAAGATTGTTAATGATACTTGACAGGAAGAACCTGTATTCATATATTCTTTACAGATGGGAATGCAAATTATCCAAACACTATGTAAATGAGCATGGAAGCACCTCAAACGCTTACATATATAACTTGGGATATGATCTATCTTCATGTGACTTCAGAATATGTACACCAAAATGTTCAAGCTAATTTCCAAAGATATATGGATGCATTCATGTTTAAGAATTCTCATGATAGTCAAATGGAGTCACCATAACTGTCATCAACAGATAGATGCATAAAGTGCACATTTATACATAATGGATATTTAACTGGGCAAATCAAATTATGTCATTTGTAGATTTAGGTGAACTGGAGATCAAAATGTTAATAGAAATATACTATGTGTTCTCTCATATGTGGAAGATAGAGGAAAAAAAGGATAGAAAACTAAAGGGGAAAGTGATAGACTGCAGAAAGGAGTAGGAAAAAGGGAGAGTGGAGATGGAAGAATAGCATGCTAAAATGACCAAAGTATATGGCATACATGTATGGAAATATTTCAATGGAACTCTTGAGCAATTTATATATTAATACAAATTATTTAAAAATTCCCAATGTATTAGAATATGATTTTGCATTCAGACTTGATGTAACATACCACATATAGTTTAACATTTATCTTTCAGTTTTATCCTGATCATGGTAAATAAATAGGTAGTCTTTCTCTACACATTGTGTGACAAAAACTAAAATATAAAAATTGTTTCAGAAATATCTTATTATCTGTTTCCCATAAGTCCTCAAGAAAATTTCTACACTAAATGGCTTAATATAATTTCTTATGGTTCTGATAAAAAGCATTAGGCAAAAATCTGAATATTAGAAAAATGTTATCATCAACATCATCATGATCATGATCATCATCATTTCATACATTTTATTGCCTGAGTTAATGAGAATTCCAGTGCCTTTCTGTTCACAAACCTATTTTCTGTGGTATGATGTATGTGTGCCTGTGCACATATATTCTTTTGTATGTGCACATGCTCCTGTAGATATAAAGCCAAAAGCAGCCAGCAAGTGTTTCTCTCTATCCCTCTCCACTTAATTTTGAGTCCCTAACAGAATTGTAACTCATCATTTAGGTAGACCACATGACTCTCAGGATTGGGCATCAGCCTGAAAATTGGAAATTGTCCTCTCTGTCCCCAGAGCACTAAGGTTATATGCATATGGAACAAACAGCACCTAGACATATATGAGGTGTCTATGGATCCAAACATGGTTGTTCTCTGTGTGTGTTAGTGTGTGTGTATGTGTGTGCATGTGTGTGTGTGTGTGTGTGTGTAGGAAGCACATTATCAACTGAGACATCTTTCTGCTTTCTAAACAAATGTTATTTTATTCAGATTTTTAATGAAGAGATTCACTGCTAAAGCACATGACATTTTAAACACGATGAATTTTCAACTTAAGATGGGACAATACCTTGAACAAATGTAGTTGAAAGCCAACTCAAGGGGGAAGTTGAAATAAATGTCCTCTGAGTATACACCGAGCCTGAGAGGTCCAAACCTGTGGCTGTAAAAAGCCTCACAAAATCCTGAAGTCTGAAAGTGTAAAATTCTGAGTAGAAGAAGCCTCTTCAAGGTGACTTTGCTTTTATGAGTTGTTCCTATGGTCTCTTTCCCTTTTTTCTGTTTCCTATTTGATTACTTCTTAGAGAATATAATTGTGATACTGTTTCTTTAATCATCACTTTCTGATTAGCTCTTATAAGCTGAGCCAAGGTAAAACAAATTATTTATTTTCCCTCATGATCAGAGGCTGTTGAACTTGCATTGTGTTTCAAACAGCAAAATTTCTATTAATACATTACCTTTTGAAAGGTTGTAGCAAAATATAGTGATAAGTTTTGAGGGAAAATATGGTTTTTAAGAGATAACTAAAAATATTGATCACATAAAATGGTGCTGTCTCTATTGACTACCATAAAAATTTTCAGTTTGCTTCACTTGAATGTCATGATTACACAGTTCAAAGGCATTCATATTGCACAAAAGGTAACATTCTGTGACTACAAATGCTCCTCAATGTGCAATGTGCAATGTACAATAAACACATCAGGTGTTGAAAAGTTAGTTAAGAAAACACTTTACACATTTAAGTTACCAAATGTCAGGATTAGCCTAGAATTCCTTCTACCTTATCACACTCCATCAGCATCTTGTTAAAAACCCATTGATCACAGGTGCTCTTATTGTGCAGTGTTGGATATCTCATGTAGTTTTACATGGAAAAGGCATGGTTGAATAGGGACACTTCCCCAGCACTGTAAAAATAGAAAAATAGTAATCACAACCATCATTATGTTGGTGTCCTGTGTATTTTGAACATATTTTCTTTTTTTTTTTTTTTGACGTCTTTAAATGTGAAAATATCTGGTTAACTAAATGGTATTTTGAACTTTCATGAAAATATTTTAATAAGCCAGAACATATAAGAGGATGATTTATGTACATTTTCCTACAAGACTCTCTCATTCTTAGTATGAAACCAATGCTATGATGAATTTGGGCACTGCAGAAGCCCCATTCAGAATCTGTCTTTGAATATATGCCAAGATTTTCTTTATTAATATAGACACTTGGAGTGGGGGGGGGAGATTTCTCACATTGATTATCATTAAAAATAGCTACTTTATTCTCATAAACATAATAATGTTGGGGGTTAAAATCTTTTGGACTGCAGTGTCACAAATGTGAAATAAGAAAATCTACTTTTGAATTTTTAGTAGAATTTTAAAGGTTTTAGTCATTGTACTTAAATCCCTCCAATGGCCATAGGATCAACAAAGGAAATAATAAGAATTAACCACATTGAGTTTGCACTAAATTTAAAAGCTCAAAGGAAAAGAAATAACAGAGTGATAAACAAGCCACAGAATGTGAGGAAATTTATATTCTTCTGCCCTCATTCTTGATATTCCAAGAGAAGTAGAAGGGATGGCATAAATATCCTTTTCAGGGCCAAGCCCTCAATTGTTCCTCATTCTCATCCCCTCTTGAACACACATGATTATCTTCATTCACCATCACTCATTGTGCAAGAAAGCTTCTCTGATAAGTCAGGGAGTAGAATTTATGTGCTGCTCTAAAAGTGGGCTGTTCTTGTTGCTATTTTTGAAACAAAGTCTCATGTTGTTGAGACTGGTCTGACCTACTAAACCTTCTGCTTCCACCCACCAAATACCTTGTTTGGTTTTTACTTGAGGTAGGAAAGTAGGAAACAAAGGCGAAACAGACACAAAACAAATTGAAATAATTAAAAGACCCTCCTTAAAGAGAAGTATCAGCTAGCTTAATAGAAAAAAGACTGGTAAAAGACACCATGGTAGTCCTAATCAGAAGAAAGCTGGAATAACTATAGTAACCAATAGGGTAACACAAAAAATATGCAGTTCATTTTATTATTGGATTTTAGTTTTTCAGTTAATGTAAAGAATAAAAATAAATATGCCATGTTTACAGATAGGATAATAAAAGTTCCAAGTTGTTCAATGAATCCCGAAATTTATATAAGCAGAAAGAGAAGAAACTTGAATTTCAAGTCTAGTCATCTAATTCTAATACCCACAATGCAGTGCTGATTAACTACGAATTAACTACTAGATGACATTATCGACTGGCAAAAGTATACTTGATATCTGGAAATAAGCAAAAACAGAATCCCTAGAAGTTTTATTAATAATCACCCTCATAAAAAAAGAATCACCATCATATTCCACAGACTAACCTTGTTAGTAATAGTACAAAATACATGGTTATCTTCCAAGTATGAATAGTGGTTTGATTCAAAGGATATGGGAATGCATTGCTTAGTGAGTTTTAAGCAATAATTGAAAACACTGTAGACAATGACCTTGGAGATGGTGAGTGTGAGCTTTTTCATGGGAGGATTAGAGAAACATGTATCTAGAAATATGATGTGTAGATCTTGTACTTGCTCACTCTGTGACAGAAACAGAACAAGATTGAAATCACCCTACAGAATGCTGATTCTACATCAGCTATGTTATGCTGTCATGAACTTATTGTTACCTATAGTTTATTATAATTATCTATAATTGTACGGAAGGCAGGTATAGGTAGATATAATAGGATAGTATATGCAGGTATGGTAGGATGGTATATGGAGGGCTGGAGGATTGGTACACGTAAGTGTGAGAGACTGTTATAGGTAAGAATAAAGGGCTGGTATAGGTAGCTGAAGTAGGCTAGTATAGGTAGGTATAGTAGGCTTATATAGCCAGGTATTGTAGGCTGGTATAGATGGATGGGGTAGGCTGTTAGAGACATTTGTGATAGATTGATAGAAGAAAGTGTGGTAGGCTGATATATGCAGCTGTGGAGGTTGGTATAGGTATGTGTGGTAGGCTTGTATAGGTGTGGGTTGTATGGTGGTACAGGCAAGTATGGAAGGTTTGTATTGCACCCTTCATAGGCTGGTAGAGGCAAATGTGGTAGAGTGGCATCAATAGGTGTTTTAGGCTAGTAAAGGCATATGTGGTAGGCTGCTCTACTAAGGAGCCTAGACTATGTAATCACATAGAGGATCTTTTTCTTCCATTATTACTTTTTCCTCCTATTTTCTCAAACACCAAAGCAACAGTTGTAATACTTCTGAGTCCCAGGGAATACCCAGCATGAAGATGAGCTATAACATGTATCATTGAGAACCCTGTGATCAAGATGATGTATATCTGGGATTGGGGCATCAGTTGCAGTGCAAAGTCCAAACATAAGAAAGCATTTTAGCCGGGCATGGTAGCGCACGACTTTAATCCAAGCACTTGGGAGGCAGAAGCAGGTGGATTTATGAGTTTGAGGCCAGCCTGGTCTACAAAGTGACTTCTAGGACAGCCAGGGCTACACAAAGAAACCCTGTCTCAAAAAACCATAACAAAAAAATAAATAAATAAAAGGAAAAGGAAAAGGAAAAGAAAAAGAAAAAGAAAGAGAATTTCATATATTTATTGTTTTTAATAGCTGAGTAGTATTCCATTGTGTAAATATACCAAATTTTTTGTATCCATTCCTCTGTTGAGGGACAACTGGGTTCTTTCCAGTTTCTGGTTATTATGAATAAGGCTGCTATGAACATAGTGGAACATGTGTCCTTGTTACCAGATGGAATATCTTCTGGATATATGCCCAGTAGAGATATTGCAGGATCTTCCGGTTGTACTATGTCCAATTTTCTGAGGAACCGCCAGACTGATTTTCAGAGTGGTTGAACCAGCTTGCATTCCCACCAACAATGGAGGAGTGTTCCCCTTCCTCCACATCCACGCCAGCAACTGGTGTCACCTGAATTTTTGATCTTAGCCATTCTTACTGGTGTGAGGTGGAATCTCAGGGTTGTTTTGATCTGCATTTCCCTGATGATTAAGGATGTTGAGCATTTTTTCAAGTGCTTCTCAGCCATTTGGTATTCCTCAGTTGAGAATTCTTTGTTTAACTCTGTGCCCCACTTTTTAATGGGGATATTTGATTTTCTGGTNTTGGCCATCAGTGGGAAGAGAGGCCCCTTGGTTATGCAGACTTTATATGCCCCAATACAGGGGAACGCCGGGGCCAAGGGGTGGGAGCGGATGGGTAGGGGAGCAGGGCCGGGAGGGGGGAGGGTATAGGGAACTTTCTGGATAACACTTGAAATGTAAATGAAGAAAATATCTAATAAAAGTTGAAAAAAAAAAGAAATTGTACTAAATAAAATCTAGGCTTTATCTATTAAATAGTAAAAAAAAAGAAAAAAAAGAAAAAGAAAAAGAAAAAGAAAAAGAAAAACAAAGCATTTTAAATTGAAAGCCTTACCCCACAACTCATAATGACAATTTGTCCCTTGAAACTATATTGTACATTTTTAATAATTTGGCTCCTGATAACAGACTGTATGTGTTAATGTCTACACTCTGACTCCTCCTCCAGCACGTGTGTATGAACTGACATGTGTCTGGAAATAGAACAAAAAGGACTAGGTTCTTTTGTTTCCTTTAAAGCCATGCTAAAGCCTGACTTTCTGACTTGGATCCAGATTCAATGACTCCTAGAAAGCTTGCAACTCAAAGAAACACTGATTATGTCAGAAGAGCAAATCCTCACCTAGATGTGTACTTGTCTCATTTACTGCACTTTCTGCTCAAATCATCTCTTAGATGTAGTGAAAAGTGCAGAAAAGTTTTCTTAGGGAAATTTGCTTTGTTTTGTGCTGGATTAACAATAAAGAGAAACAATAACTTAAAAAATAAACATAGAATGGTTTTAAAATCATTAGTAAGAAATGTAATTACATCCTCAGACACTTTTTACAACATTCAAAGTGATTATTCATTTTCATTAAGAAATGTTTGATGCCAGGAGGAAAATAGAAACAAGAAGGACTACATTTACATAAACTAAGATCAAGAAAACTCAAATATATGCACATTAGGGTAATTTTAGGCTTAGTAATAGAAATTTGTCAAATTATGTTTTCAACCAAAAGGACCTTTATAGTTCATTCAAAGTGATATCTGTATAATGCTTCCAGTTTTAAGTAACAGATGACTACAACCTTAGAATGTTGAGCAATTTTATTAGCCTGTATCCTCCTCATGTCAACTACAACTAAGTTAGAAAGATACATTTGTCTCAAACAATAATATGATTTAAAACTCTCATAATAATATTGTAATTATTTTATGCTGTTATTAGAATTATTATATAAGAACTAAATAAATAACCCTCACTTTAAGTCCAAGGTAATACGGACTTAAAGTCTTAAAAGTCTTTTCCGATAAAACTTTGATAGAAATTAGGATGTAATTACATCACTTTAATTAATTAAAGTGATGTAATTACATGACTTTCCTCTTTCTCTTTCCTCCCTCTAACCCTTCCACCCACCATGCAACATTCCCTTTCAATTGACTTCTTTTCCTACTTATCTTCTATGAAGAAAGCAAAACATTTACTTAAATTTGTTCTTTCAGTTTATTTTTTTCTGATGCTACATTAACTTCAACTTCCTTGCATGTCTGCTTGTAAAGGGGAAGGTTAAAATGTTGCTAAAGAACAACAGAAAAGTATTCTCTCTTCATCATCACTGTTTTAAAAGGATCAGTCATTTCTTAACAAGAAAGAAAATACCAATTAATAAAATTTCCTAGAGAAAGGAGAGGTCACCTACTCACATGCATCCATACATCCATCAGGCAAAGTGGACACTAGCCAAGATATATGTAAAAAAAAATAGCTTTCCATGCCTCTCCCAAAATTTAACAAAGGTCCCCTCTCTCTAAGAGATCTGTTTCATAATAGTAACATGAAAGGAACCATATAGAGCAGATTTATCTCCAAAAAGGACTACAAAGGACTTTTTCTAAGTAATTTAAGAAAGAGCATATTCAACAAATATAGGTGAAGATCCTCAATGCACATTAGCTTATTAAAGTTCCTGATAATTCATACAGCTCACGATGCAATGAAGCATGATATAATTTCAAAATAAATGATTTTATCTTAACCACTACTATAGACATCTCTTCATTGGAAGGAAAACAGACCAGTCAGAATAGATACATAATATGAAAAGATCATCTAAGGATATTGAGGAATCCTCACCCATTGCTGATGGAAATGCTCATCAAAGATATGCTTACCTCAGACTAATCATTCTCCAGACTACACAAGATACAAGTCAACCTACAACCTGCAGCAAATGAGAAGCCTCACATTCTACATATAATGAGACTCTCAAGAAAAAAGGAAATTAACCAAAACAGTTCCAAAATAAAAAATAAGTTGGCATCATCTTGAATTGCACTTTACAACAATCATAATCATAATCATAATAACAATAATTTATTATTATTTGCAGTGAAATTTTGGATGTATTATAAAAAGTAGAGCTCTTGATTTGCGCCATTTTGTTTCTGATTTTTTAATGAATTAACTTTAAGCATGGCTAATGCACAAATCTTACCTCACTGTTCAACGAGAGAGGAAAAGCTCTATTTTGAGACTTTAAAATTCTCTTTTTATGTCTTTTCTGTGTTTTCTCATGAAGCTTTTACATAACACTTTTCAACATGCAAACTCTAGCTCAGTAACAGTCTAAAACCTATAGATCAGCTCCAACTATCCTTAAGATGACCAATGTGAGTTCAGTCCCCCATCATTTAATGTATTAATAGAAGGAGAGCTCTTGATAGAATGTTTGAATGCCAGTATTTGGATATATTCAATTTTAATCTATTTATTCTTAAGTTATGTCAGACTGCACGTTACATAAAAATCAGTACGTTAACCACATCTAGAACAACTATCACTAAGAACAGTCATACTACTGTGCAGACATAATAATCACCTGTTTATCCTGAAAAACAGAAGCTCTCCATCATTTAAATAACTCCCCACTCACTTGTATCACTGCTTCTCACACCCATCATTCTAAATTTGATTTCTATAGCTTTGACTATCCAGAAAGACTCAGATAAGAACACACACACACAGAGAGAGAGAGAGAGAGAGAGAGAGACAGAGAGAGACAGAGAGAGGAGAGACAGAATCAGAGACACAGAGACACAGAAATTTTTATTTTATTTTATGAGTAGACTTTTAAATATAGCATACTTGTTTAAATTTTCATCAAATTGGGTAATGTCTTAGTCAGGGTTTCTATTCCTGTACAAACATCATGACCAAGAAGCAAGTTGGGGAGGAAAGGGTTTATTTGGCTTACACTTCCACATTGCTGTTCATCACCAAGGAAGTCAGGACTGGAACTTAAGCAGGTCAGAAAGCAGGAGCTGATGCAGAGGCCATGGAGGGATGTTCTTTACTGGCATTCTTTCCCTGGCATGCTCAGCCTGCTCTCTTATATAACCAAGACTCCCAGCCCAGAATGGCACCACCCACAAGGGGAGCTCCCATCTTGATCAATAATTGAGAAAATGCCTTACAGCTGTATCTTGTGGAGGCATTTCCCCAACTGAAGCTCTTTTCTCTGTGATAACTTTAGCCTGTGTCAAGTTGACACAAAACTAACCAGTTCAGGTAACTTTTGTTTTCAGTTCTGGAGATACCTCTTAGGGCTTCACACAAGTTAAATGATCACTTATCCTCTGAGGTGATAAATGATCACTTATCCTCTGAGGTGCATCATGAGCTACTGAACACAACATTTAAAAATAATCATTCCCACTATTACATTTTTGCCTAGGAAGATAAATATTAAAATCAGGGCACACTCAGGCAGTAGGTATTTTATTTTATTTTATTTTATTATTTTATGTATTTATATCTCAAATGTTGCCCCCTCCCAGTCACTTTTCCAGAGTTCTTACCCTATACTCCCTTCCCTTCACCTCTGAGATCTCCCAAACACACACACACACACACACACACACACACACACACACACACACTCCTTAGTCTGTCAAGTCTATATAGGATAAGGTGTGTCCTCTCTCTCAGAAACCAAACAAGAGTGTCTTCTGCTATTTCTTTTTATTGGGAAATTGATTCCATTGATATTAGATATTATGGAAAAGTAATTTTTGTTCCTGTTATTTTTGTTGTTAAGAGTTGGGATTTTGTTCATGTGGCTATCTTCCTTTAGGTTTATTGAAAGATTACTTCCTTGCTTTTTCCCTCCTGGTGTTGGAGTTTTTTCCTTTCTATCCTTTGAAGGGCTGGATTCATGGAAATATATTATGTAAATTTGGTTTTGTCATGGAATACTTTGGTTTCTCCATTTATGGAAATTGAGAGTTTTGCTGGGTATAGTAGCCTGGGCTGGCATTTGTGTTTTCTTTGGGTCTGTATGCCATCTGTACAGGATATTCTGGCTTTCATAGTCTCTGCTGAGAAATCTGGTGTAATTCTAATAGGGTCTGTCTTTATATTTTATGTGGCCTTTTTCTCTTACTGATTTTAATATTCTTTTTTGTTTTGTGCATTTGGTGTTTTGATTATTATGTAACAGGAGGAATTTCTTTTTTAGTCCAAACTATTTGGAGTACTGTAGGCTTCTTATATGTTCATGAGCATCTCTTTCTTTAGGTTTGGGAAGTTTTCTTCTCTATTTTTTTTGAAGATATTTACTGGACATTTAAGTTGAAAATCTTCATTCTCATCTATACCTATTATCCTTAGGTTTGGTCTTCTCATTGTATCCTGGATTTCCTGGATGTTTTGAGTTAGGATTTATGGTATTTTTCATTTTCTTTTATTGTTGTGTCAATGTTTTCTATGGAATCTTCTGCAACTGAGATTCTCTCTTCTCTCCTGTACTCTGTTGATGATGCTTGCATGTATGACTCCTGATCTCTTTCCTAGGTTTTCTATCTCCAGAGTTGTGTTCATTTTATGATTTCTTTATTGTTTCTACTTCCATTTTTAGGTCCTGGATGGTTTGTTCAACTCCTTCACCCATTTGATTGTGTTTTCTGATAATTCTTTAAGGGATTTTTGTTTCATCTCTAAGGGCTTCTACCTCTTTAGCTGTGTTCTCCTGTATTTCTTTAAGGGAGTTATTAATTCCTTCTTAAAATTCTCTACTAGCATCATGAGATATGATTTTAAATCCGAATTGTGCTTTTCCCCATGTGTTTGGGGCATCCAGAACTTGCTGTGGTGAGAGTACTGGGTTCTGATGATGCCAAGTAGTCTTTGTTTCTGTTGGTAAGATTCTTGTGTTTGCCTTTCACCATCTGGTAATCTCTGGTGTTAGATGTTATTGCTGTCTCTGGCTGGAACTTGTTTCTCCTGTGAGTCTCTAAGCCTGTGTCAGCACTCCTGGGAGATCAGCTCTCTCCTTGCAAGACAAGAGGGCTGCGGAATAGTCCTACCTCCTGGGTGCTGATGTAGGCAAGTAGGACCCTGTCCCAACTGCTCTGCCACTTCTGAGGCCTGTGCAATCGTGAGTGGACCCACCTTAGAGAGTCAATGGAGAGAAAATAATGATCTCCCTGAGTCCCAGGGTCAGAGCACTTCATGAAGGCAAGCTCTCCTCTGGAAGGGAAGATAGTCAGATGGCTGAGGATCAGCCCCTGGGTGCAGATGTAGGCCCATAGGACACTATCCCAGCTGCTCTGCCACTTCTGAGGCCTCTGTGCTCCCTAGTGCATCTGCCTCACAGAGTCACTGGAGGGAAAATGGCCATCCTCATTTTTAATAGCTAAATAGTATTCCAATGTGTAAATGAACCATATTTTCTGTATCTATACTTCAGTTGAGGGACATCTGGGTTGCTTCTAATTTCTGGCCATTAGGAATAAGGCTGCTATGAACATAGTAGAACATTATAGTTGAGTCTTTCAGTCGAATTATTTTCAATTTCATGGAGAAATGCCAGATTGATTTTCAGAGTAGTTTTACCAGTTTGCAATGTCACCAGCAATGAGGAGTGTTTCTCTTTCTCTATATCCTGGCCAGAATGTGCTGTCACTTGAGTTTTTGATCTTATCCCTTCTGAATGGTGTGAGATGGAATTTCAGGGTTGTTTTGATTTGTGTTTCCATGGTGACTAAGGATGTTGAGCAGTTCTTTGTTTCTCCACCATTTATTTGTATTTCCACCTTTGAGAATTTGCTGATTAGCTCTCTACCACATTTTTTAATTGGGTCATTTTGTTATTTTTAGAGTATAACTTCTTGAGTTCTTTGTATATTTTGGATATTAGCCCTCTATCAGATTGATGTATGGTTACTGGGGAAAATTTTTCCAATCTGTAAGTTGCCAGTTTGTCCTATTGACAGTGTTCTTTGCTTTACAGAGATTTTTAGTTAAAAGAGGTTCCATTTATCAATTGTTGATCTTAGAACCTGAGCCATTGGTGTTCTATTCAGGAAATTTTCCCCCATTTCAATGTCTTCGTGCTATTTCCCACTTTCTCCTCTATTATATTCAGTGTATCTGGTTTTCTGTTGAGGTACTTGATTCATTTGGACTTGAGCTTTGTACAGGGTGATAAATATGGGTCAATTTTCATTCTTCTACATGAAGACTACTAGTTATATAAGCAGGAAGCGCTAATACCAATGCTCCTCAAACTATTCCACAAAAGAGAACCAGAAAGAACACTACTTTATTCATTCTGTGAGGCCATAGTTACTCAGATATGTAAACTACACAAAAGACCTACAAAAGAAAGAACTTAGAACCAATTTCAAATATGAACATCAATGCAAAAATATTCAATAAAATTCTTTTAAAAATGAATCCAAGAACAAATAAAAAAAAANTCCCCATCAATATAATTCACTATACAAACAAACTCAAAGGAAAAAAATTACATGATCATCTTATTAGATGCTGAAAAAGCCTTTGACAAAATACAACAATCCTTCATGTTAAAAGTCTTGTAAAGATCAGAAATTCATGGCACATACCTTAACATAATAAAAGCAATATACAACAAACTAATGGCCAACAACAAATTAAATAGAAATCAACTTCCAGCACTCCCACTAAACTCAAAGACAAGACAGGTTGCCGATGTTCTATTTTTTCAATATAATACTTGTAGTTCTACCTAGAACAATAAAGACAAGAAAAGGAGACCAAGGGGATATGAACTGGAAAGTAAGAAGTCAACATATCACTATTCATGGATCATATGATAGCCATAAATGACCCCCAAAATTCTACTAGCAAACTCTTACAGCTGATAAGCAACTTCAGCAAAGTGGGTGGATATAAAATTAACTCAAAGAAATCAGTAGCCTTCCTTTTTTAAAATTTACTTATTTATTTCATGTATATGGGTGTGGGGAATTGCAGGCTAGTATCCAGTTGAGCTGAGGTCTGAACCCTGATGGTCATAATTCACCTATATGACACGGTAGGCATTCCCTCATGCTCCTGGAACTCTGGCCCCTGCCTAAGGTACCAGCCCCCACAAGAGAAGCATGGTCAGAAGTCATGTAAGCAATGGCCCAAGATTCTGACCTTCAGTCTAAAATCCTCCCCAGTTACTTAGCAACAGTGAAGACCATAAAAAGGGGTGCTCAGTCCCCATCAGGATCTCTTACTCTTACTTCTTTGATCTTCTACCTCTCACTTCTCTCTCCTCTTCCCTTTCTCTTTGTCTTCTTCTTTCCTCCCTCTCCCCCTCCCCCCCCTCTCTCTCTCCTGCATTTCTATAATAAAGCTCTTAAACCATAGAGAGTCTCTGCTCCTTCAAGACCCGCTGTGCACTCTGGTCAGTGCTGGGAACCTCTTTGCTTATCCCTCTCTCCCATAACCCTGGTGGCTTTAGCAAAGTAGCTCTGGGGTCCCCAGGCAGGGATGCCCCTTGTCTACCCCCTGAAGAGTGTGATAGAGGAATGTCCACGCAGTGATGAGTCGATAGGGTAGGTAGCAGCCCTCCCATGCCTGACTGACCAGAGAATAGGGAAACTCTGGGGTTGGGGGGCGTGAGCCTCTTTTCCCTTCCCTCACTTTCCCTGGGCCCTCCTTGGGCCTCCCCTTTATTTTGTTTCCAACATATAGGTGCACTGTCACTATCTTCAGACACACCAGAAGAGGGCATCAGATCCCATGGTAGATACTTGTGAGCTACCATGTAGTTGCTGGGAATTGAACTTAGGACCTCTGTAAGAGCAGTCAGTGCTCTTAACTATTGAGCCAGCTCTCCAGCCCAGTGCCCTTAATTTATACAAATAAAAACAGGCTTAGAACGATTAGGGAAACAACAACCTTCACAATAACCACAAAAAAATATATATAAAATACCTTGGTGTAAGTCTAACCAAGCCAGTGAAAGATGTGTATGACAAGAACTTCAAATCCCCAAAGCAGGAAATCCAAAAAAAAAACAATAAATAATTTTACCCTGGGTATGCTGAGAGTTAACTTGTGAATGGTAACAGAGACAATGCAAGCCTTTAACACACCCCTTTAGATAAGCCAGAGCTATGCCCTGAGAGAGGATGCAGTTGATGAGTGGTGCCTGCGGTTTGTAATGACAGTCCTTTTACTCAAGCAAAAGTTAACAGTAGTGATGAGTGCTGCACCTTGCAATCTCAGGAAACAGATGCTGAGATGAAATTGGGTATTAATAATACTTTTTATCTATCAACACCTGTGAAATTGAGGTTTAGAAGCAGGGTAGGGCAGAGGGAGAACTGAGCAGTGCCAACACTCTGCCATCCACTGCAGTGTTCAGATGGCCTCTAACCTCAGGCATTTACTCATGGAGATGCAAAAGGTAAGGACATTCCCTAGCCCATGAGAACTACCCAGTGACCTGGAGCATCCTTTTATACCACATAGCTATTTGTAGTTCACTAAAATGAGTGAAGTGTTGACAGGCCCTGAAAACACCTGATCTTCCTAGAATGATGAGGGTGACCCATCACCAACAAGAGATTTAAGGAAGAAATAATTATATATACTGAAATAAAATTAAATATCAAACCGAAGAACAAAGTTGAAGAAGTAGATCAAGGTGGGGAGAGAAAAGCAACTTAACTTGATATCAAAGAACATAGTGTAAGAATTGTGGAGGAATAATTCCCCCATCCAACACTATTGTTTTATTTTAACACTGCTGCTCTCAGAGATTATATTGAGATTTTAATATAATTCTCTTGGCATTTACCCACCTTTGGCTTCATTTCCCAACATGACTGAAATAAAGTAGCTTAAAAAAATTTTTTAGATGTAGGTCATAGTTACTTGTTGTTGTTGTTGTTGTTGTTACTTATAATAGGACATTATGACCACAGCAACATATAGAAAAAAAATTATTTTGGACTTAAACTTTTAGAGGATTAGGAACCAGGATCAACAGGATGAAGATCCCTGCAGCAGGCAGGCAGGCAGGCAGGACACTGGATCAGTAGCTGAGAGCTTGTATCTTGATGCAGAATCATAAAGCAGAGATGTCTAACTAGGAATGATGTGGGCAAATGACATACAGCCTCCAAGCCCAAACCTCCTAATCCCTCTCCCCTCTAAAGAGTTATAAGTCTATGGGGACCATTCTCATTTAAATCACCCCAGTAGGGAATACAGTATGATTAACAAGCAAAAAGATCTGCCTAACTTACTGTGTGAGTTGTACCATGCACTGGCTTCATCCCAGGCAGCATGTCATTTTTTCTTTGCTCTTAGTGGAATTTACAAAACAAAATGAAAAGCAAATTTACTCTCATGCTATTTCAGTGCAGTTCATCTGTCCTTCCTTAATGGCAGCATCAAGACATGGCTTAAGGCAGGCATACCACAAGTTGACAGTCAGTGCAAGCTTTTCACATCCCCCAAATAGATACAAAGGTATCAACTGAAAGGGTTTTTTTTTTTCCCTTACTTTCTGAATCAGATTCATTTCAACAAATATGTACAGAGAAACTAGCATACCCAAGAATGCTTTGAATTTATTGCATATGTATTTTATCTCTCTTTTTAAAATCTCTTTTATATATAGAACCAAAACCACACTCCTAATTTTTTAGAGGATGTGCCATTTTGGTGCCTTTCCAGGGATTAGGCATACTTTCCATAGACAGGGATGCTTTTCTTATAAGTCCTCATTCATTTCATTAACATGAGGAGGAGAATTTATAGATTCCAGAGGACAAATTAGAAAAGGGAAAAATGGATTAAAAGGTGATTGAACATACATTCTTATAGTGTCCTTAATCAATGCTATGCATGCAGTAGTTCCATTTTGTTTTATGTGTAACCTCAAGAGATTATTTATTTCATTTATGAAACAAAGAAAGTTGCTTTACCAGAGAACTGGAAAGCAATTTCAACAAATAAATAAACTTCTTAATGATTATAAACACTTCAAGAAACTATTTTACTCTTCTCAAAAAAGACATGTTGGAGTCTCCATAGGAGCATCCTGGTCATGGAGAGATGAGGCTGGAGATAGAGAAGATAAACAGTGAAAAGAGCTACAGATAAACAAGAATAAGTTCTTAGCTTCTTGCACAGTGGGGTAACCAGACAGATCAGTTTATGTTCTCTCTTTCAAAAAGTTGGAAGAGGTATTTTGGATATTCGCATCACCGTTAAATGATGAATATCTGAGGATGGATGGAATGAATGAGAATGAGGTGGATGTCTTATCTAAACATTGCGTGATGCATACAAGTGTGAAACCATCACGTGGCTCCCCACCAATATGGGCTATTTCCAGGCATTTATGTATCTGTTAAAAATAAATTAAACTGAACTAAAACTGGGAAGCCATACTTCCAATTATATTTTCACCCAGTGGGTATGTTTATTCCAATAAATCATGACATGCAGAGACACATTTCTCCCATGGGTCAAAATCTCAGATAATATTTGCATTTACTGGTGATTCTTCTAAAAATAAGCATAATGTCTTCTCTTACTGCATTTTATTATTTTTATTTATGAGTCTTGCTTTTAATACACAGACTGATTTTTTTAACCTTAGTAGGATGGAGAAGCTTGTAGTTAATAGGTGGATAAAAGTGAAGACTCCAACATTATTCACATGTTGCCAAATGTGAATCTACTTAACTTACCCCATCAATGTGTATCCTCCACAGTTCAAAGACAGAGTTTATTTTATTATACATCTCACACTTTCACCACATGATTCTCTTCCGTGGTTAAATATGAAGCCAATAAACCACTTTCTACACCAAATGAAAAGGACTATCTTTGCCATCACTCTGCACAAATATTTAGTTAATTACCTGAGGAGTTCCCAGCCTTGTGTGCTATAGTAATAAATTAAACATCAGATACAAAAGATTTATAGTACATATATTTTCACATAAATTATGCCTGATTTATATAATTACAGCCAAAGCCATATAGCATGACTCACAATCACCAAAGCATTGTCTACCCAGAATAAATTAGTTTAGTAGCACAGGACCCTATCACTAGGGAGATTATAATTAAGGAAATCTTCCTATACTGAGTTGTAACTTGATGACAAACTTCTGGACTGTGATTGTCAAAGTCTATAGAAGAGATTTTATTTCAAATATGGTAAATGATCAGTTTTATTTACTCTATGAATGACATTATCTGTGATTTTCTGTGTATAATTTCCACTAAGTCTCCTTGTCCTACTGGTTTTACTTTCATGTTAATTAAACATTTGGGTACTGAGCATTTATTAAGTATGAGAGACCTGTGCCAAATGCTGTAGCATAGTTATTGAAAGGAATCTATAGTTGTTAGCTTCCTGGAGTCTATATCGTATGAATGGAAGAGAGGGCAGAAAGGCAGGCATTAAAATAAATAAGAGAAGAGAGAGGAGTGGGGATGCAAATAAACTGTGCAAGAGGTGATAATTGTATTAACCTTTATTTATATTTTATGTGTATATGTATTTTGTCAGCATATGTGTGTATGGACCATGTGAGTGCAAAGCCTGAAAAGGCCAGAAGAAGGCTTTGGAAGCCCTCAGCCTAGAGTTAAAAGCATTTGTAAGCTGACATGTTGGTGCTGAGAACCGAACTGTGTTCTTTAGAAAATCAAACAGTACTCTTTAAAGAGCTGAGCCATTCCTTCAGTGTCAATAATAATTTTTTATCAGATCTGGGTATTTTAAGTTCTGAGTGAGTGGCTTATCTAGTGAACATCGAAGGTATAGCATTTACAAGTGATACTTGGATAAATCCACCCAAAGATCATTTAAGTATTTCCTATATTTATTTTAGTAGAATGGACCTTAAATTATGGTAGAATAAGGTCATATGTAATGATGGCAATAGAATCTAATGGGCAGAATATAAAACACAGCCAAACATTTCCTTACATGGTTTCATAGAATTTCACCACAATCCTGACTTGATTATTATTCTTCTTTTATGACTGACAATTGGATGTTTTAGAAATTTATCAAGACAAAAGCTTCCAATCTGGATACCAAAAATAAACCCAAGTCTTTATTCTTAAGGTTGTGTGAGAAAACTGAGGCCTAAGATGACTCCCAAGGCCTTATTATTTGCCCTGACCAAAGACTAAGGTTTGACAAAGGCAAAAATGAAGACAAACAGCACCAGGGTTGGGAGGTGGGGGAACCCTCTAGAAAGTACCAGAGACCCAGGACGTAAGAGACTCTAAGGACTCAATAGGGGTAACCTTAGCCAAAATGTCCAACATTGGGGAGGAGGAACTCGAAGAGTACACCTCCAATAGGTTGATAGGGCCTCAAGTGGAGGGACAGGGTTACTAACCCACAGTCAAAATTTCTGACTCAGAACAGTTCCTATCTAAAAGAATTGCAGGTACAAAAATGGAGAAGAGACTGAAGGAAAGGAAGTCCAATAACCAGCCCAACTTAGGCTCCATCTCATGGGAGGGCACCAAGGCCTGACACTATTACTGATAATATAATGTGCTTACAGACAGCCTGGCATGGTGTTCCTCTGAGAGGCTCTACCTGCCGCTGACTGAAACAGAAGAAGATACTCACACCCAACCACTAGACTGAAGTTGAGACTGTTATGATTGAATTAGGGGAAGGATTGAAGAAGCTGAATGGGAGAGTGACCCCATAAGAAGACCAGCAGTCTTAACCAACCGGGACCCCAGGGAGCTCCCAGAGACTGAGCCACCAACCAGGAGCATACATGGGAGATTCTGAGGTCCCTGGCACAAATATAGCAGAGGTCTGCTTGGTCAGTCCTCAGTGGGGAAGATGCACTTAATCCTTGAGAGACTTAAGGCCTCAGGTAAGGTGGAGGCCTGGTGGGAGGGAGCACCCTCTCAGAGGCAAGGATGAGGAATGAGATGAGGAACTGTGGGAGGGGGAAAAAAGGAGGACAATGACTGGAATGTAAATAAATAAAATAATAAGAAATAAAAAGAAATAAAAAGAAATAGGGTATTTTCTATTTTTGTGCTTTATATACTTTAAATATCTCCCATAAGAAAGCTTGCTTCTTATGGAAGGTAGTGGGGGGGGGCATAGGTGACACCCATGTCAGTAACCTAAGGTACAACCCCTCTTTTTACCATTTCTATTCTCAACATCTACTCAATCTAAGTAGCACTTCATCAAACAACCATCATCTCATGTAGCCTGTGAAAGAACCTCACTCACTATCCTGTTTTCTTTTTGCTTTCCTGACATTCACTGGTGCATGCAGATGCTTTCCTGGCAACTTTTCTTATTAGTGTTCATGCGTGTAGCAATTCAAGCAATCCGAGATTACTGCTATATCCAAGGACAACAGAAGACAGAGACATGAGTGCCAAGAAGAAAGAGGCAGCTGACAGAATAGAAGACAAAGTTTTATCTCAGCAACATGAAAGAGGTGGATGTTATAGCAAAAGAAGAATGGCTTCTAGGGGATGAGAGAATGAATAACAACTTCCCCCTTCTTGTGCTTGCCACTAAGACAATTACATTAGGAATCTTACTTGTGAGCTCATATATCCATGCTATAGGGGTGATAGAGTGATACTATTGTGTTCTGTTTTAAAGAAAACAAAAACAAAAACCCAAAATAACAAAAAAGAAAGAAAGAAAGAAAGAAAGAAAGAAAGAAAGAAAGAAAGAAAGAAAGAAAGAAAGAAAGGAAATCAACAGGGTGTTAAGCTTTTGCATCAACACTGAATGAATATGTAAAAAGTGGAAGTTAATCTCAGGCTTCTATGTGACTCATATTGCTATGTGGTGGGTAAAATGTAAGTGATCCAATACTTATCCACCCAGGACACGTTTAAGTCTAAATAAGGAAATGGTACTAATGTGGCAATGTGACAGATATAAATTGGGATCTGTATTGTTCCTACAAGGAACATCTCAGGCATCCTGCCCACAAAGGCCATGGCAGAGCAAGGAAGGAAAAAACAGTTATCAGTGCTCTAAAAAGAAAAAAAGAAAAATGGGGTGGAGAAAAAAAACAGAAGAAAATGAGAAAAGATCATTCTGTCTAAAACATTGTTCAAAAGGGAACAATTCTGGAAAGTAAAAGAAAACAAAAATGGGCCCTAGTTGTAGCTTAGCTCTGAACTCAGTGACAGCAAGAATGCTGTGTCTTAGTTTTCTCGGCTTCTAACATCACAAAGAGACAGTTTGACTTCCTAACAAAGAGGGAGAAAGAAATTGTTTCTACAGATAAAATGGTTCTAGAGTGACAGAACCATGGTCAACAGAAAATTAAAAAAAAAAAAAATGAGACTATTAGTATAGGTGTGTGTTGTGGATTGCTGCTTGTATTTTCTGCTCCCTCAAGAGTGGTGCCCATTCTTAGGTGAGGTCAGTGAAATCTTAGTCAGATAGGGCTAGAGCCTGTGACTGAGCAGTGGAAGAGAGAGGTGGAGCTGAAAGTTTAGAGAGGGAAAAGAGGAAGGACAGACAGGGAGAGACAGAAGAGAGACAGAGAACGGAAGAGCTGGAGGAAGATGAAGATGAGCTGAGGCCATGTGTCCTGAAGGAGCTGCAGGTGGTTAGGGATTTTATAGACCGACAATAGAGAACTGTAGACTGCATTTGTCCAGTCTAAGTGCATAGCTCACTTATATCAATTGGGTTTTGTATTGTTTGTGCCGGCACTTTGGGGTGGAGATTTACTGTCATAAACATGGCTAGTAAATTACAAGTCTCTAGTGTTATCATTTTACTGGGCTAAGAGGATCTGAGCGAGGGGTAGCTAGAGTCTGCAGGCAAGCCACAGGGGGTGGGTGGCCTGGGAAGTGTGAGTGACTTGGCAGCCAGAGGGCAGCTGGAACCATGGGGGTGGGTAAGGCCGCTGGTGCTGGCAGCTAGCCGGCTTAGAGTGGATAATTTTTTATAACTACATGCTACAGGAGTGATTAGCAGCAGATAACCTAAAGAGGTCAATTAAGATAGATGTTACATCAGAAAGGTAGAAGATACAAAATAATAACATAATTTAATCCAAATATGACTGGAGTAGATACAGGTCACCTGTGGCAACTACGAATTAAGACAATACACATTTTAAAATTTTACAAAATTGACTTTAAGGTTGGTTGATTTATTCCCACTACAGATACCTGATCTATGGTGGTTATCTGTATGTTAAAAAAAATTATTAGAAAGACAAATTTACTCAGAATATGGACCAATGAGGGTAATAAATAAACTGCCTCAAACCAAAAGTAACAAAACTGTTGATTTTAAGGAGGAAGACAAAAGGTAGACAAAATTCTTGTGATTCCAGAGACCTATTATCTTCCCAGGAAGTCAATGTAGGAAAAAAAAAATCTAGAAGTAAGATATCAATTCAATTTTCAGTTTTAAGATTTGGGGGAGAATGTTTTATTAGAAGTAGAAATGGGTACAAAGTGGTAAAAATGTTACTCACTAGCAACACAGTAATCATCTACAGACCTTGATATTTATTTAAGCAAAGAAAAAGTTTAGTGCCAGACTCTAATGTTTCAATGTCACAGTTGAGGTCTTTCATGGTTGGTGACTTGTTCCATGCTGTTCTCAGTCCCCAAGAAGAGAAATGACTGGTAGTGTTCAGTTAACCTCCCTCCTTCATCTATTGGCAAATCATCTCTCTTTTTCTGCCTTCCCCAACCCATCTTTTCTGAGGTTCAGCGTGGTTGCCATTATAGAGACAGTAGTTTGACAGAAAAACTGGCTATCAGAAAAATTCCATTTTCCAAATAGGGACAGTATCAAACTGTCTTCTGTATATTTATAGCCACAGACAAACACTACCCCCAGCCTTAATCAGACAAGCCTCTCTTTAAAATGAATAGTGAAGGCAAAGATTCGAAGTTGCACAGCACACTAAGAATAAGTGATAGGTTAGTGCTTACTCTAAATAATACAGTTATCACATTCCCATTAAAGCTCAGTGAACAATATGGAAGAGTGTGTGAAGAAAACTTTTTTTTTAGATATTCTCTTTATTTACATTTCAAATGTTATCCTGTTTTCTGGGTTCCCCTCTGAAAACCCCTATCCCACTCCCTCTCCCTGCTCACCAACCCACCCACTCCTGCTTCCTGACCCTGGCATTCCCCAGTACTGGGGCATAGGACCTTCACAGGACCAAGAGCCTCTCCTCCCATTGATGACCGACTAGACCATCCTCTGCTACATAAGCAGCTAGAGCCATGGGTCCCACCATGTGTTTTCTTTGGTTGGTGTTTTAAAGACCTGCAAATGTCTTTTACTGGGAAAGACATGTCATGGCAATTATGAAGCCAGTGGTAGATGGCTAACAGAAAATGAACTCAATGGTCTCTTTGAATGTTCATTTTGTCTAACTTTCAGTTGGAGATCTTTTTAAAAAAATATCACAGGACCTTTGCATATAAAATATGTTTTTCACTTTTGTACTTGTATAGGACTCCTATACATAACAGCATGTGTGTCTTTATGTCTGTATGTGTTTATTATGCTTTTTATTTGGTAATTTTTCCTCTCTTTGTTTTGCCTTGCCTCAATTTGTTTGATTTGGCTTTGATTTATTTTATTTATTATTATTCCTTAGATGTTTGATTGTTTTCTAAAGAGACAGAGAAGGAGTGGATCTAGATGGGAGGAAAGGTATGGAGTAGCTGAGAAAAGGAGGGAGAGGAGAAGAAATTATAATCAGAATCTATTACAAGAAGGAAATATTCTCAATAAGAAAATAATATGTACCTTTCCCTTCTGTGGCCTATAATTTCCCTGACACAAATTCATTTAGGTAAGCCCTCAGTTCCAAGCACAGATTCCTTCTGTGGAGCAGGTCTCCAATCCAACTACAGGGCAGTGGTTGTCACTATACAAGTAAGGTCCTTATTACCCAAGTAGCTACATCTTGCTTGGCAAGTGGGTCTCCTAGGCCATAGGATAAATGTGGGTGCAACTGTCCCTGTCTTTTCTCTCCCGGCAGCATGCATAGCATCTTCCAGGGTTATGAAAGCTAGCAAGTATACACGAAAATTTTACTAACGTTTACCTTGACTTTTCTATTTCATGCATCCATAATTTGAGGTATCTTCAACAACACTATCTCCTCCTCTGTGGGACCACTATGCAAAAGTCAAGGGCCTAAATTGGTTTTGGCTCCTCTGCTATTTTTCTGATCAACTACTCGTAAAATAAAATCATTTCACCCTGGCTATTGGAGTTTCATTTAATAAACAGCAACTGCTGGAAATACATTTTCTAGGCATGCTTCAAAAAAAACCTTACAAGTCATAGCTGCTTGCATTTTTATGCTAATTTGGGTCCCCCAAACTGTTCGCAGGAGTGAGCATGAAAGACACACAGGAACCCTGCACCCAGTTCCTTCTGATTGGTAAATAGAGATGTAGACAACTAATGGCTGGGCAGGGGGACAGAGGTGGAACTTGCAGGGGGACAGAGGTGGAACTTTTAGGATGCCAGGACTAGGGAAAGAGAGGAAGGGGGGGGGGAGGAGATCTTCCATGCTGTGAGGAGAGCTGGGGAAGGTGCAAGGTGAGGTGTGAGGTGCTGGACAGAGAGCATAATTGCCATGTAGGAGCCCAAAAGAGCTGCCTGACTTGATCCAAGGCACCAAAGATGGAAAATAGATGTTAGTAAGTGATGACTTGGGAACATCAGAGGGAAGTGGATCAGTCAGGGAGGTTCAGAAGTAGCCCAGCCACTGAGCTGTTTGAGACATAAAAATATACAGGCTGTGTGTATGTGTCTTTCTTTCAAGAACCAAGAACTTTGGGGTGCGAAGCAAGGAACACACTACTGGGATCCATTTGAGTAATTTAAATGCATACTGCTACTACAAGTTATATTTACTTTTTTATTATAAAATAGTAAATCTTTTTTTGTGTTTGGTTTGGTTTGGTTTGGTTTTTCGAGACAGGGTTTCTCTGTGTAGCCCTGGCTGTCCTGGAACTCACTCTGTAGACCAGGCTGGCCTCGAACTCAGAAATCTGCCTGCCTCTGCCTCTGCCTCCCGAGTGCTGGGATTAAAGGCGTGAGCCACCACACCCGGTTCTTAAATAGTAAATCTTTATGTTACCATTTCTTCTACCTTCTTGAGTCTTCTCTTCTCCATCTACTTCCTATTTAAACAATTAAAGCAATCCTCTCACAATGGCTCCTTCCTAGTTTCCCATTTTGAGTTAGGTAGTCTAAATTGAGAACATTAAGTAAAATTGTACAGGATCTATGTACAAAGCTGGGTTACTTCATTCAATATAATTTTCTAGTTCCATCCATTTATCTACAAACTTTATAATTTCATTTTCTTTAGCTGGGTAAAATCCTCATTATATATATATATATATATATATACATACACACACACACATACATACATACCACATTTTCTTTACACCTTGGCTGATTTCTGTTTACTAGATATTGTGAAGAGAGATATAGTGAACATGATTAAGCAAGTATCTTTAAGGTAGGAGAGATAGTCCTACCCCTTACTGCTAAGCTATTTGTACACATCAATATTCATCAGAATGACCCTTGGCAATCCCCAATATACCAATCTTAGGACTGTAGCCAGAATGCTTGATGGTTCTTAAAGTGCTTCAGAGAGTATCTTACCTATAGATGGTATTAATTTGAAATACTTCCAAATGAGAGTTGTTTTCCTGGCTGCATCACGCATGTTATACCATAGATATACAATGCCGTGGCTAGTATTATGTCAAAATGGCACAAGTCATATTCATCAGAGAGGAGAGTGCCTCAAATGAAAAAAAAAAAAAAAAAAAAAAGGTCTCTGTAAGACAACCAAAAGCAAGTCCTTGGAACATTTTCTTAATTGGTATTGTGTGTGTGTGTGTGTGTGTGTGTGTGTGTGGTGTAGATCATCTCATTATGTGTGGGGTCATTCTAGGCTGGTGGTTCTGCTTCTAAAAGATAGTAGATTGAGCAAGTCATGGATTACAAGACAGTAAGCTGTTCCCATCCATGGCCTTTGTATCAGGTCCTGTCTCTAGGTCCCTGCCCTTTTTTGAGTTCTTTTCCTGACCTCTTTCAATGATGAACAGTTATATGAAAATTTAAGCTAAATGAACCCTTTCCTTTCCAAACTTCTTTGGTCATGGTGTTTGATGACAGCAATAGTAACCCTAGTAATATGTAACACATAGTAATAGTAATTCATAACAATACTAAATCCAGTTTATATTTTAACAAAGGTAAAAAGAAATATTATCCAAACTCTTACTTTGGATAATGACAGATCAATGACTGAGAGATCAAAGGAATGGTTTTTGGGGTTTGGGACATTCTCTACTTTTTTTTTTTGAGCTACAGTATAGTTACCCATTATTATTTAGCAATAGAGATTCTCTGGTCTCCACTTCTCTACCCCTGTAAGCTAAGCAAACATCTCTAACTCTGAGAATAGCTTCAATAACCTTAGAACTAGTATAGGTAGTTTTTAACTACCTTTGTGTTATGCATCATCAT
This sequence comes from Mus minutoides, assembly GCA_902729485.2. Lineage (NCBI taxonomy): Eukaryota > Metazoa > Chordata > Mammalia > Rodentia > Muridae > Mus > Mus minutoides. The sequence continues at coordinate 14,334 of CACVCL010017583.1, read as the reverse complement.
GACAAGGATATTATTTTTTTGTGTACTGGCCGCATCCATACAGGTCACCAACTTGGATCAATATATGCACAGGACTAGAAGAAACTGTTCTGTACAGAAGGCTATAGAATATTTTTTTGCATTCTGAAGCACATGACAGTTTGGCAAAGAGGAAATAGCAGTCAAAAGTAGAGGCATATGAGCATGAGCAAGTAGGTCTCAGAGAAGAAACCCAACAGCAGTTAGGGAGGAAAATATAAAGCAGTCAGTATTATAGATAATCCATTCTTGCATGGTCTTCAAGGTTAAACACATTTACTTTTAAAATCTTTATAGAACAAGGTTTTGCCTTCCTCTTATTTAAGGGAATCAGGTTTTTTGAAGGTAAGCTTTTAATTAAAGAAGAAGAAAAAAATTAAAGGGTGTTCATGGATGAATTATAGGTTTAAGCTTGGGGATACTGTTCTTGCAAATCATATTATAATTATGCAATAAGCAAACTATGAGATAAGTATATGGGTTTTGTGAACTTATAGTGCAAGAAGCAATGCAAATGGTTAAAGTTGTTTTACTCTGCTCTCTTTAGGCACTATCAGATTGAAAATTTGTTTAATATAAACTTTTCTCAGGGGACTCTGAAACCCTAAAGAGATATAAAATGAGAAAACAGAATAATTGGCTATAATTGCAGTATTAAAATTCTCCCAGGATGACCCAGAATCACTTATGGGCTTCTGAATTAATCACTGAGCCAGCTCAGCCACAGTTGCCTCTGGAGGCTATTTGTCATCATTTTCAACTGCACTTGCATAGTGGGGCATGTCCCACTGTGGAGCCACCCACCCTTTTGTGTTTGTGATAAATAGTGGAGACTTCTCAGTGTGCTAAGTCTACTCAAGTAATCAAGCCTGACCCTGAGCATATCATTTTATTCAATATGACATTTCTCTGAATTACATCTTATTCTTATTTCATTTTTATAGAATATAGAATCAGAATTCAGAAGCATTATGCTGTCTGGCCAAGATGACATTTACATAATATAGTGGGAGTTTTGAAAAATTACTACTATTCTAAAATATGATAGACACTTGTTTACCAGTTTTATCACAAATGACTGTTCATTAAACATCACTTACATGACAGTACCTATGGATTTCTTGTCTTGGTACACAGGAAATAAAATGTATTGTCATCAGAAACACTTTAGAATATTATGTAATATTGAATAAAATAGTTGGATAATGCTAAAAATTAAAGTAAATTATATAGAGATTTAAAGGAAGAAGTTTCAACTGGAACTATTAAGAGAAACCTTTAATAAACATGTGAAACCTAAACTAGATTGGAGAAAAAATTTGGAAAGATTATTAGAAGGATGAAAATTTCCAGAAGTAATTTAGAGAAAGGTCATACAAGAACACTCATAAGACAGACTTGTGGTGGCAAAGATGCAGTTAAAAGAAGCTCTCATCCATAAACACATTGAGGGGTCAACACATGAGGCTGCAGCTTTAGTTTTGAGTTTGTGTCTCATTTACTACAGAAAGAGCTTGACAATATTTTGCATGGAGAAAATATAGTCAAGTTCCAAATAAACTGTTTTGTTTTTTTTTTTTTTTTATAAATCAAAAAGTGAGAACAGAACTTTCTGGCTTTAAGAGAATCCCTCTGTGGGTCTGTGCCTAGTCTTATTGCCCCTTGTTATGCCATAGCTAGTTGATATATCTGGGATAACTTCTCTTTTTGTAAGGGAAAGAGAGCACAGTGGATCTGGAGGGAATAGACTGGGAGGACAGGACAAAGACGGCTACAGTCAGGATGTATTCTATGAGATAAGAATGAAGAAAAGGAAGAAAATGAAGACAAATGCCTTTGTTCTGACTTAAGTGGTTTAATGACCTACACATTCTATCAAAGCAATTTTAATTCATCTATATTTTAGTAGACATCAGTGTTACAGTAGACATATGTGTGTTACTGAGAGTCTCTTTAATAATTATTTCCACCAATCAGGAAAATATTCACTCAATACAATGAGTACTTGGTCTTGTAGAAGCACTGTGTATGTCCTCTCAAAGGCTGCAAAATAAAGGGTCATAACAAGGTCCCTTTAGGTATTGTTTTAGTTCGGGTTTTACTGCTAAAAATAGACACCATGACCAAGGCAAGACTTATAAAGGACAACATTTTATTGGGACTGGCTTACAGGTTCCGAGGTTCAGTTCAGTTTCATCAAGGAAAGAGCATGGCAGCATCCAGACAGGCATGATATAGAAAGTGCTGAGTATTAATCTTCATACAAAGGAAGCCAAGACCAGACTAGCTCCCATGCAGCTAAGAGGAGGACTTCACAGCTCACATCTACAATGACACACTTCCTCTAAAAAGGTCACACTCCAATAAAGACACCTCCTAATAATACCATACCTTGGGCCAAGCATTATAAACCACCACATTCAACTCCCTGACCCATGTAGGCTTGTTCAAACACATGAGTCTATGAAAGCAATACCTAAACACAGCATGATACAAAATACATTTAGCCCAACATCAAAAGTCTACAGCAGTCTCAAGGATGTTAAAAGTCCAAAGTCCAGAGGCTTTTTCTAAGATTCATTTAATTACTTAACTGTAATCCCCTAAACAGTAAAAATAAAAAAGCACATCATATACCTTAAACATCTCAGGATACACATTACTGTTCCAAAACATTATAGTGAAGAAATACTGGGCCAAACAAGATAAATAAACAAGCTGGGCAAACTCCTAACTCTAGATCTCCATGTCTGATGTCAAAGTGCTCTTCAGATCTCTGAGTCCTTTCATCTTTGCTGACTGCATCAAAATTCTTTCTCCTGGGTTGGTTCTACTCCCTGTTAGCAGATTCCTTAGCAGATATACCATGTCTCTGGCATCTCTAACATCTTGGGGTTTCCAAATCAACTTTAACATTATAGCTTCTTGTTCCAATGTCTAGAATCCACACTTGATTTTTCTAGGCTTCTCAAAAGAGCTTGGGTTACATCTGCAGCTCCACCCTCTTTAGCACACTTGACTCTGGTTGACCTCACTCCACTGTTGCTTCTGTTCTTGGTGATCACCCCATGGTACTGGCATTTAAAATAGTTCTGCTGCAACTAGGCTTCAATAATAGCCTCTCATTGGCTCTCTTCATGGTGCCTAGACCCCTTCAGTGCTGGGCCTTCAAATTCAATTGAGGCTGCACCTTCACCAATGGCCTTCCCTGGTCTCTTACAGTGCAAACCCTCAGCTGTTCTCCATGATATCTTCATGCCTTCAAAACCAGTACCATCTGGGTGATTCTTACACATTACCAAATCCTGCTATAGCATGAGGTACAACCTTGGTTATCTCTGGAACACAGCTCCTTTGTGCTGTCATAAAACACCCCCCAGATGATTTCACCTCAGTGATGCTGTTCTCTTATTAATCACCAATAATTTCTTAGCTCTAGCTAACCACCATAAATTGTCCCAGTCCTTTCCTCTTGACTATAAAGTCAAGTTCTGCTGTTTTCTGAGGCTCGAACATGGCCCCCTTTTATATTACATTATCACCAGCTTTCTGTTTTCCAGTTGTTTCTTTCACTTCTTAAGCTTGACTGACCATCCTGGAGCTTGCTCTGTAGACTGATCTTGAAGTCAGATATCTGCATGGCTCTGTCTCCTGAATGGTAGAATTAAAGGTGTGGACCACCATGCTTTTCTTTTCTTTTCTTTTCTTTTCTTTTTATTTTATTTTCTTACTAGGAAATTTAAATCTTTATAATTTCTTTTTTTTTTTTTCAATTTTTTATTCTATATTTTCTTCATTTACATTTTGCTTTAGAGATGGCTGAGCCGTTAAAGGCTAGGCTCACAACCAAAACTTTTCTTTATCTGGAATTTGATCTATACCAGACCGGCCTTGATCTCAAGAGATCTGCTTGCCTCTGACTCTTACAATTAAAGGCCTGTGCTACCATGCCTGGACCTAAGTTTAGTTGGGTGGAATCTTCCTACAAAGTCTCTACTCGCTTAACCTGTTTATCTCCTTGAACACAGGATTTAGCTCCATTGCACTTCCTGGTGCCCTTTTACTCTCTGAAACACACATTTGCATTTTTTAAAATCTTTCTACTTTTCATTAAAAAGTTCTTCATGAGAGTGAACTTTAGTAACCACACAACAGAATTTATACCAGACTATTTTGAGATTTTCTTTATCAAAGCAATTAATATAAATCTCTTCACCTTAACCTTGAGCAGACTTTTTGGACAATGGCAAAAAGCAGCAACATTCTTAACTGCCACAGACTGGGCCTAGTTGGCCCTCCTCAATCTGTGGGAATCAGGGGTTCAGACAGATGCGCATGGAGTCGGCAGAAGTGGGGTGACAAACAGACTTGACACAAGGGAGTGTGGATCTGAATGTAATTTGTCACATTGAGCATCACTTTTTATACAGAAAAAAATAGGGAAGTTAAGTGACACACTGGCAAGGTACAATGAGGTTACTGGATTCTTACACAAAACAGAGGAATGCAAACACAGAAGGACTGGCAGAAATCAACTGGGATAAAATTCAATGTTAACAACTGGGATCACAAACAACTCCACCTAAGGTCCACTTAATCTTAGAAACCATAGTTCCTATTGCAGCCTATTGTATAGTCCACCTTCCCCCTAGGCCATTGTAAATACTTGTATCTGAGTTAACTCAGCTAGCTATAGTTCTAAGTATCTACTCTAGTTCCTCCTCAGGCCACAAACATCCTTATTCCTAGATAATGGTAAATTCCTGTGTAGGGCCGTGACTTAGCTATCCATGCCCAGGGTCAGATCAAGGACTGCCTAGAATCTAACTTAGCTATATGTCAAAAATTCAATCCTTAGAAGCACTTATAATAAAGCAATATTAAGGGAAAGCACACAGATCTGTTTATCAACTAAAGCAAAGACATTGGAGCATTCGTTATACAGGCTGCCAGGGTTCCAGGAGACTAAGTTTCCATGAACTTTTTTGCCTCGGGACAGTGCCCAGGTTTTGGGGTCCTATTGCGCTTGTCACTACTGGAGTGGATGTAGCACTTAACCAAAATTTCATAAAAACAGTCTTTATGCAACATACTGTAAGATCAAACCAGAAAGACCCCTATTCCAAACACAGGCTGTTTGTGCACCCCAAGAATCATGAGAGATCCGTCTTGATGCAAACTGCAAGAGGATTTTTAATTGGAGCTCCGGGAAGACCCCGTATCCCACGCAGGAGACAGGGGAGTTGACCCTGACCTGAAATTTTACAAAGCTTATAAAGCCAAAAACCACAAACTTGTGTGTGTGGGGGAGGTAATAGGGGAAGTCTAAAACCATAAATTTACTCAACAGTTAAGTCATGTGCTACCTTAGGCAACCTCCTTGGGTGTTGAAACATTCCACAGTGGGCGTTGGACTATTAAGAGGGCGTTGGGCCATTCTGTGATTGTTCCAGGAAGAGCTTGCCCCGTAGCTAGGGCCAACGGTTCAGTTCCTTATATTAGTTTAAAGGTTCACCTTCCCTCCTGACACAAGGGACTCCATTTTGTCTTTGGTTACATACTACTCTTTCAATACTAACATTCTTCTCCACTGAAACCTCCTGAGCAAGGCAAGGCTTTCACAGTTCAAGACACCCTCAGCAACAAAGTGTTCTATATTCCTAATAGGATGGTTCATTAAGCCCTACTTAAAGCGTTTTGCTGCTTTCCATATCTCAAATCTCCAAATCTACATCCTTCTAAACAAAAGCATGGTCAGGCCTATCAAAACAATACTTCAGTCTCTGGTACCAACACCTTTCTCAGTTAGGATCTTACTGCTGTGAACATACACCATGACCAAGACAAGTCTTATAAAGGAAAATATTTAATTGGGACTGCCTTACAGGTTCTGAGGTTGAGTTCAGTTTCATCAAGGCAGGAGCATGGCAACATCCAGGCAGGCATGGCACAGGAAGTATTGAGAGTTCTGTATCTTCATTCAAAGGAAGGCAAGGGTCAGACTGATTCTGATGTGGCTAAGAGGAGAGTCTCAAAGCCCATCTCCACAGTGAAACACTTCGTCCAATAAGACCACATCTACTCCAAAAAGAACACACCTCCTAATACTGCCACTTCCTGGGCCAAACACGTACAAAGCACCACAGACATAAATTATAATATTGTATAATTTAGGTTTGTTTTTAATGTTTTGGCTTTTTTAAAAATGTGAAAAGACTGAGGTGATAGCTCAACCAGTAGCTTACATGCATGAAGACAGCATTAGCCTACATAAAAACACATGTTTGTTGTGATAGCATCTGGTTGTAGTCCCATGACTAGAAAAGTAGACAGGCAGAAAGGAAGATAATGTCACTGAGGAGCAAGTAGACTCTAATTAGAGAAGTCCAAGCCAGGTGAGAAATTCTGCCCCCAGATAAAAGGTCAACAGATGGTATCTGACAAATAATGCCTAAGGTTGATCTCTGTAATACACATGAACCTCCTATCCTATTAGAATGTACACACACATATACATATGTCCTAAAGCAAAGAGACAATGACAAACCTAGACAAATCCTCATTAAACATAAAATTAGAGAAGTTATCTTAAAGCACACCCAATAGCAGTAATTCCACCTACTCCCTTATGCTCCATTTCTCCCCAGCAAAACTATACCTACATTCCTGGATTCCTCTGGTGTCAGGAAAAATCAGGTAAGACCCTACCACAAGTCTTAGCCTGACAAGCTCCCTTAAAGCACACCCAATAATGGAAAACTGCACCCTGTCACCTCTACTCCATTTTCTAGCTCACAATTCTGCCAGACACTTGTCGACACTAAGGACAACCAGGTAAGCTTCCATACCCTCAACCCCCTGGCTCCCAAGTTATCCTTAAAACACATCCAACAAACTTAAAACTACACCCCAACCCCTAATTTCATTTTCCAGCCCACAATTCTGTTTGCTTTCCTGGAGGCCACTCTGGCATCAGGGATTCCAGGCCAAGCTTATACTAGAGAACCCAGAGGCAAGGCTAGCACCTGAAACCCCAGAATCCATCCAGTCTATAAAAATTCCAGAGGAGATACTCTACTGGACCTGAATACTTGGTAGTCATCAGAACCTCAAGCCATTCAGGACAAAGGACAGAGAGGAAAGAAAGATCAGGGGTGGGGATACAAAAACATCAAAGATAATAGTAGGGTCTCCTCTTATCCTCCAGGAGTTAAATAATGATACAAAGACATATTAATATTTATTAAAGCTTAGGTGCATAGCTGGGCAGATACTCAGGTAGCTCATCTAAATTACCCAACTATTCTAGCCCACGTCCTTCCATGTGATTAGCCCTTTACCTCTCTTTCAGCCCTGGTATGAAGGTTCCTCTCCATTTCCAACTGGAAAATCACCTCTGTCTCTTTTCTCATAGACCCTCTACCCTCTATCTACATGAAAGCTTCACCTTCTACTTCCTGTCTAGCCATTGGCTATCAGATTTTTGTTTTACTAATCTAATCAGCAAGCAAGGAAGGTGAAAGTTTATAAAACATGAGGCTGGTGATGGGCCATAGGTATAACATTGTCAAGATTCTGCCAGTACTCAGTTCTTTCCCTGTTTGGCAATCAGAAAGTGAATATGCAGAAGCAACCTTCACACAATATGCAAATGGCTACCCCAACTCAATGTAAACTCAAATCAGCATCTAAGTCTATAATAACCACAAAACCTAGATGGTGAAAGACCAGCATAAGAACATAATCAATAAGAGTCAGATATCCTACTACAGCAATCCCTGGATATTCTAACACAGATGAAGCACAAGAAAATGACCTTAAATCTACTCTTATTAAGATGATGTTGAAGCCAGACAGTGGTGGCACATACCTTTAATCCCAACACTCGGGAGGCAGAGGCAGGTAGATTTCTGAGTTCGAGGCCAGCCAAGGCTATACAGAGAAACCTTATGTCGAAAAGCAACATAAAACAAAACAAACAAACAACAACAACAACAACAACAACAAAACAGATGATGGAGGCCTTTAAAGAGAAAAATGTAAAGAAATACAGGAAGCAAAACAAGAGACCTTTAAAAAGGAAACAAAGAAATACAAAGAAATACAGGAAAACAGAATCAAAAAAGTAAAGGAAATGTTCAAAACATGACAATGGAAATAGATGCAATGAAGAAAACATAAACTGAGGGAATTTTGGAAATGGAAAACTTAGATAAGAGAACAGGAACTGCAGATGCGATCATCATCAAGAGAATATAAGAATTGGAAGAGAATCTAAGTCGTAGAAGATATGATAGAAGAAATTGATTCTTTGGTCAAAGAAAATATTAAAACTAAAAAACATTTCTGACACACAACATCTAGAAAATTTGAAACAATATGAAAGTGCCAAACATAAGAATAATAGTAATAGAAAAAGGAGAAAATTCCCAGCTCAATTATCGATAGAGATGGGGATGCTTGCAGCCAATCATCGAATTGAGCATAGGGACCCCAATGGAGGAGTTAGGGAAAAGACTGAAGGAGCCAAAGGAGTTTGCAACAATATCAAGAATAACAATATCAACCAACCAGACCCAGGGACTAAACCAACAACAAAAGAATACAGATGGAGGGATCCATGGCACGAGTTGCTTATGTAGCAGAGGATGGCCTTATCTGGCATCAATGGGAGGGGAGGCCCTTGGTCCTGTGAAGGCTTGATGCCCTAACATTGAGAAATGATAGGGCAGTGAGGTGGGGAGTGGGTGGGTGGATGGGAGAGCACCCTCATAGAAGCAGGGAGGAAAGGGGGTGGAATAGGGGTTTTTTGGGGGATGGGGAAACTGTCAAGGGGGATAACATTTAAAATGTAAATAAATAAAATAACCAACAAAAAAATTTTAAAAGTAAAGCTACAATTTTAACAAAAAATAAAAAGAAAGAAAAGAAAATGTTTTCAAAAAAAATCACAGAAGGAAAGCTTCTAACCTAAAGAAAGAGATGCGTATATACTCATCAAAAGCTTACAGAACACCAAAACAAGAAAGAAAAAACAAAAACAAAAAAAACTCCCACCACATAATAATCAAAACACTGAATGTACAATACAACAACAACAAAAAGGACATTAAAATCTGCAAAGGGAAAATGCCAAATAACATACAAAGGCAGACCTATTTGAATTGCACCCAACCTCTCCACAGAGACAACAGAAACTCTTCAAGCTACAATAGTGTATGCAGATGTCTTCCAGTCTCTAAGAGACAACAGAAGCCAACCCAATTAAGGAAACTCTCAATCACCTTAGATGGGGACAGTGAGATATTTCATGATAAAACTACTTACCAATCCAGTGCTACAGAAGATACTACAAGAAAATCTCCAACCAAAGGTTAACTACCACCAAGAGACCACAGAAAATAAATAATTTCACACCAGCAAAACAAAAAGACAACACACACACACACACACACACACACACATCACTACAACCGACATCAAAATGATAAGAATTAGAAATTTTTGGTCTTTGATATTCTCTCCATCAATAGGCTCAATTCCCCAATAAAAAGGACACAGACTATCAGAATCGGTGTGAGAACAGGATCTATCATTTATTGCATATAAGGAATACATCTCAACATTAAAGATAGTTATTACTTCCTGTAACCAGGTAAGATATCCAAAGAAGGGATTGGAACACTATCCCAGCTATAAACCCAAAAGTTGTCTTGCTACCAGATGTGCATGGGTAAAAGATATAGCATAATTTGAGGGAATGATGAACCAATAACTGGCCTAGCTTGAGACCCATGCCATGAGAGTGTGCACACTCCCTACCCTATTAATGTTATTCTACTATACTTGCACATAGGAGCCTAGTATAACTTTTATTAGATGGGCTTCACTCAGCAACTGATGGAAACTTATGTAGAGGCCCACAGCCAAACATTAAGTTTGGGAATCTTATGAAAGAGGAGGAAGAAGGATTTTAAGAACCGAAGGGTCAAGGGCACCACAAGAAAACCTACAGAATCAACTAACCTAGCCCATAGCCGCTCATGCAGATTGAACTGTCAACCAGAAAGCATGCGTGGGATGGACGTAGGCCCTCTGCACATATTTAACAGTTGTGTAGCTGGGTCCTCATGTGGAACTCCTAAAGTGATGGTATGGGCTACATTTCCTACCTTTGTATTCCTTTCCCCTTAGTGAACTGTCATGTCCAGCCTTGATAGAAGCTATACCTACTCTTATTGCAAATCAATATGCCAAGGCTGGTTGATTTTTGTGAGAGGCCTCCCATTTTGGGGGGAGAAAGCAGTGGGAGTGGTAAATGGGGAAGGAGGTTACAAAAAGAAACTGGGAAAAGAAGAGGCAGGAAAAACTATGGTCAAAAAAGCAAAATAAAATCAGCAACAACAAAAAATATTTCTGTCAAGATAAGCAATACTTGGAAAAGAACTGGGAAAAACTTTACAAAATCAAAGTTGTCAGCAAAAGAATAAATGACTTCCTTGAAATGAGCCCTCTATTTGCTAAATTAATGTATTCCCATATGGAAACCCACCACCTATGTGCTCAATTAATGTATTCATATATGGAAACACCTTTGTGGAAGCTCCTCTGATGGCCAATAAATTTTGATAGTAAGCAGAGAAAATAAAAATGAAATAAATAAGAGCTATTTCCACAAGTTACTAACTTTAGTCTTGTGTCTACTTTCTCTATCCAAAAATCTGTATCATTTATATAAAAATAAAAAAGATTATATATTTTGACCCACAATTTTATCATATCATCTTCCCCTACATTATAGCAAAACTGCATTTTTATTCTGGTATTTATAATCTTTATGAAGTTCTTTGTCTATTTTATTTCTCTCAGACTTAAGTGTCAACTCAAGGAAAGCCCAAGAAAGAACAAAGGCACCAGGGTATTGGAAGATTGTGTTTCTTGGATTGGGCCAATTAAACCAAACTTCTCTCTGAGGCTGCCTCAGTAAGTGACAGGTGTAACCGACTGGCGAAGTATCAGCGGAGTTACTGTCACACTTGAGTTATTGTCTCTTTAAACTACAAACTAGCTGTAATCCCTATCTCTTTTCCCAATGTAAAAAAAAAAAAAAAAAAAAAAAAAGTCTTCAGGTTGTCAGAGGTAGGGGAGGGTGGCAGAGGAATGTCAGAGGTAGGGGAGGGTGGCAGAGGTGGGGGAGGGTGGCAGAGGTGGGGGAGGGTGGCAGAGGTGGGGGAGGGTGGCAGAGGAATGTGATGATTAGTATGTACCCAACCATTCAAGAAGAAAACATTCTATAGATGAATTCATCTGGAACATATCAAATACACCAAGCAATTTGGTTGAAGGCATCCAAAGGTTGTTATCTTCTGATAAGTCAAATACACTCTGCAAATCTGAAGGATTGTTCCTGTTCTTTTTTGTGTTGGATAGATCTGAGGATTAGTCCTGAACATTGATTTTTTTACCCTGACAGCAATTGAGAACCAGATTCTAGGAAAAAAGCCAGAGAAATAATAAGTAAAGTTGACTATACTATTATTTGAAAGGTACCATGTGAGATAAAAAGGCATCCTATTGGGATAACCAGTGGGCTTGCCAGTGACATATTATGGTTCTGAATGATAAATACCCTCCATGTGCAGTAAATAAATACATCATTTTCTACTACAAAGGTGATAAATGGCCGACGAATATAATAAAAAAAATGTCCAATTTATCGAAAGAAATTTAAATCCTTATATATTTCACCGTTCCAATTTCCGTTTATGTTACTCGTAACTTAAAATTTCATAAAGATTGTACCAACTTGTCGAGTAAGACGTGAAGATAACAACCTAAAGACTGTCTGTGTTCAGATAAGGTATATATTGACTCACCACTGGAAACACAGCAAACAGAACCAACTCTACTTTGGTGAGTGACCAAAGATAGGATTTGTCTTTCTGATGGTTTAGAAAAATTCAAACCAATGGTAGAACTTAGGATTTAGTGAAGACAATTAAATTTGTTTGTTTAGCAAAATTATATATAGGTATGGAATAGGACAAGTTATGAAAGAGAGTAACAATACGTGTCTCAGAATTGAAAGAGTGATGTACAGTGGAAATAAAAATATATATGACTGTATGAATACATGTCAACACATCTCCATATGAGATTTAACTGTTTCCAATTTTTTCCTATTCCCAGAGGCATGTTTCTTATCACCGGAAAAACTTCATCATTCCCCTACTGAGGGTAAATCACCACCTCAGAAACACACATTTCTGGAATGAAGCCAGTGACTTCTTCACACAGACACAAACTAACCCTCACTCAGCCACTCCTACATCTTTCAAGCAGTAAGTATTACTGGCGTTTGTTTCCTTGTTTCCTGCCAGATATTTAATCTTGTCTATAATTTTGACCATATGCCTTGGTCTATCCTTTGGAATTAATGTCTGTTCATATCCTGAGGATCTTAATTTGGGACTCAGATTGAAAACTCCATGCTGTATCTGCCTTGTCCATTATAACTGCAAGCTCTGATATCACCTTGGGCACCTTTGCAGTCCTGTAAGATCTGTTCCAGGTCCATGAGGCCTCATACCTAGGACTTAACATATGTTTTCACAATGCATATAATCTCTATGTTACCAGCTCCACCTTTGGCTCCTGGTCCCCTGATATATGGAAGCATTGACTTGCTCTGTGTGATGATCTTAGTTGATGATTTTTAGCTGATCAGAAAGCATCATGTATCACCATTCCCTCTCCCTCTTTCTCTCTCCTTTTTTCCTTATCTTCCTCTCTATCTCCATCTCCTCTCCTCTATCTGTACACAACATAGGATTCTATGGACTAAGGTTCTGCACACTTGATCAAGAATAGGCAGAGTAAATTGGTATTACAAACAGTGTTAGGAGCTCCCCATGTGTCCACCTGGCATTATGTACAAAATTACATAGGTATCATTGTGCTACACAGGCATTGCCCGGGCTCATGCTGTGCTGCACCTGATGATTTACTACCCCTGCTAACATAGATATGAATTTCTCATAATAGCTAAAGAAGAAAAAGGCACTTTGGATGATGGTTCAACAACAGTCTCTGTGCCTGTTTGCTCTTTAGCTATTTCTTTGTTGATAAGACAGAGTTTCATTCCATAGCTCAGGGTGGCTCGGAATTAATACCAATCCTCCTGCATAAGGTCTACACATCTGAAATTTCAGAAGTATGCTACCATGCCTTACTGTAAAAGATACTCTCATATTCATACCCATTGGTTTTCATTGGTCTACTCAAACTTAATGGAAAAAAAAATCAAATTCTTGGAGAATTTAAGATGCCCATTTTGTACACCACAGTCCTGATGATCTTTCCTTCAACTTCTTTCTCTAGAAGGGAATCTACCCTGTGATGTCATATATTTAACTGAATTTGGAATTCCAAACAGCCTTTTTGGGAGATTTTAAAAATAAACTAAAATAGAAGAGAGAAACATATTATGTCTCTTTACCATAATTAACTCCCTCATGTGTACCAGAGAGACTATGCCCAATACTAACATGCCATGATCTGATATTCCTGTAGCAGAAAAACACATATAACATGTGAATCAAGGAGTACATATCAAGATAAAAAGGATGGATATGTACTGCCTCTGCCTCAGCTTGAGAGAACATACAATTAAAATCTGGGTTTGTTAAAATTCAGGAAAATTTTAATTTAGTGCCTCAGAAGTTTTCTAGGATTAAACTTTGATAAGGACTATCTTTGTTTTAAAATGTTTCACATGATCTTTCTTTTTTTTTTTTTTTCTTTTACTTGCTCAAACCACAATTTTTTATTAAAGTAAAAGCATTTTAAAGGTACAGGCTCTAATATATTAATATATACATATATATATATACATATATATATGTATGTGTATATATATGTATATATATATATGTATATATATATGTATATATGTATATATATATATGTATATATGTATATATATGTATATATATGTATATATATGTATGTATATATATGTGTATATATATGTATATATATATGTATATATATGTATATATATGTATATATATATATATATATATAGAGAGAGAGAGAGAGAGCGAGAGAGAGAGCGCGCGCAAAATATGCTCATTTGGAAAGTTCACAGATTCCATGCATACCGTTGAAAGAATACTTATGAGGCAATCATTGCATTTTATGTCAGGAAGTGGGGCCGTTCTCCAGATGCCCTCTATGACTCTCTATGCCAATCCTTGAAGTGCTGCGATTCTGGTGTGATGCAGTCTTCTGTGCCCTCCTTGAACACTGGCTTCC